>JAYMGJ010000239.1:0-183309 GCA_037178675.1 Scleroderma bovista
GTGGTTGTGATATCTCACCGGGGTTGTGCGATACAGCATATATTTCAAACAGGCGGCTTCTGATTTCCCTCGCAGATGCAGGGGGACGGCTTATGTACGCATACAAGGACTTGGTGGAGGTCGCTGGCCTCACTGGACGGTAGGCATCTAGCATGCTGCAGTGTATTGTACATTAATGACCATGTTGCTCAGATTGTACACCCTTATGTCTACGCTACACCACCTACCTCGACTTCCTTCTGCGCTTCCCGGTGATGGTAACACTTTTGAGGTCAAAAACGCCGATGTCTGTATTCCCACTACAGCCTTACTCGTGTCTGAATCGCACAAAACTCTCACCGATGACACGTATGAGAACGGGGTGATTCCGGATTCACACGGCAGTTCTTCCACCCTTGTTCGCGCCCTGAGCGTGAAGCTGTGCCCCGGCATGCATCTAATGATCACGGGATCGAACGGCGTTGGGAAGACTGCCATTGCGCGCGTGCTCGCTGGTCTGTGGGCACCAAGCGGGCCTCTTGCTTCTGTCACACGCCCGTCATCAGATATCGCGGGTGACAATGGCACAGGCCATAGGCCGAGACCTGGCGTGTTCGTCGTTCCGCAGCGAGCATATATGGTTGCGGGATCATTGCTGGAGCAGGTGATCTATCCCCAGTCATTAGGGATATTTTATGCGGAAGGCGGCGACGTTACTGAGTTGCAAATGATATTGGACGCTGCACATCTAGGATACTTGGTTGAGCGAGAAGGGGGATGGGAAACGGTGAAAGAGTGGAGGGACGTGTTGAGTGGGGGAGAGAAACAGAGGGTGAGTATTGGATCACGAGCGTACACTGTGTATGTACTGATCTGCGATGTACAGATGGCGCTAGCACGCGTGTTTTATCACCGACCCAAATTTGCGATCTTGGATGGTAGGTTGTTGTTTTTACACGTCTTGAGAAGATCGTGTCATCTGACTGTGCGATCTGCATGTCCAAATAGAGTGCACGAGTGCGGTATCTAGTGATGTGGAGGGTCAGATGTACGAACACGCCAAGTCGCTCGGTATATCCTTAATTACTATCTCACTGCGGTAAAGTGTCCATCCTGACACGAATCTGGGACAAGTGCCGCTGACATTTTCTATCCCAGACCATCACTGACAAAGTACCACACACATCTCCTCACACTAACTGGCGATGGCTCGGGAAGCTGGACGTTGACGTCTATTCTGAACAGCTCGTCTGCATCCACACCTACAAACGGAGTCGGGCGTGAAGAAGTGGGATCACCAGTTGATGGTGACAAGGAAATGGAGCGTGTGTTGGAAGAGATAAAGACACTAGAAAAGAAGTTGGAGGAAGCGAAGAGGTGGGAAAGTCGACTGGAAGAATTGAAGAAGCAATGATTTTACAGGTGTACGGGTGGAATGGCAGGCCGAGCTGACAGTAATTATTTCAATATCCACCTTCGCATTACAATCGGTATTTCAGTAATAACTACTTTCCCTTAGAGAATGTAGAATTGGTGAGAGCTTAATTATTCTTTAAATCTCTGGTAGAAGGTATAGGGAGAAACATCCACGTATTGCTAGTTGGTATCAGGCAAGTATGAGGCTGGTACCGTCACAAGAAGTACGGGGGGCCAGTGGTCATCAGTGTAGACATTGAATAGTTCGCGATTGTTGTGTTGATGGGTATGACAACGACATATGTACATTCCATCATACCAGCCTTTTCATTTCTATGTACATGATTGGCGTAGTCTTTTTGAGTACGCCCCTGGCCTACCTGTAGGTATATTTCTTGTCACACTTCGCAGCATTATTTCCACCCAGGCCATCCCTTTCGTGCCGCACACGAACGCACCTAATGCGACTCGTCGGCTGGCTTACCCCCAGCCCTCTCTCTCGCCTTGGTAGCTTCAACCTCCCAATCAGCTCGCACGATCCCGATCCACACCGAGAGTATAGAAGAATACATCAGCGCAACCATGAGCCCAATCCAAAGCCCAGCGAGTTGGAAGTCAAAGTGGAATGCAAGAAGAATACCGATCGGGATGCCAAGGATATAATATGCACTGCTCGGGGGAGAGAAAGACCAAGCACCGAGAGACGGTACCGGCAGGCGCGGTGAGGAATTGGAGTGAGAATACCAAAACGTTAATCAGCCTAGGTCCTGTCAGCGACAATTAACCTACCTCAAATTCAACCATGCACCTATCACTTGCATACCCCTCGCTCTGAGGACTCCACCGCCAACATTGTTGGTCCCGTCGAAAACCTGGTACACAGCGGTAATAGGTAGCACAGACGCTACAATGGAGACAACCTCAGGGTCGTTATTGAACAGGTATGCCCATTTTGTGCGGAATACGAGAAACATGGTGCTGGATTCAATCACCGCGGCAGAGAAGACCGAAATGAGGAAGGAAATGATTTTAGAAGGCGAGACCATGTAAGAGGGAAGAATTAATCACGCAAAACATACCTCCAAATACATCCCACAGCTACGGCAATAGCCATCGAAGCATGGGTAACGATCCCAGCCCGACGAGCTTTACCCTCTCCAAGAAGATTTCCGACCCTATTTTTGCATCGTAAGTGTGGAAATAGACCGGGGAGCTTGGAATAGGAACCAAACAAAGAAACAACTCACCGGACAGATGTAGCCGCACCCAACGCAAACGGTGCCTGAAAGGTGAACGATGCAGATAAGAGGAGTACAGACTGCGCTGCAAGTGAAACTGGACCGAGACTAGAAAAAAAAACTCAATTAATACGATTTCGCCTGACCGCGTACCATGTCATGCATGAACTAATGGATGCTTACAAGCTGGCAGCCACTAGAAGCTTGTCAGCTTCGCCATAGGTTGTCGAAGACTGCCACTTACATCCAATCAATTCCCATGACCACCATGCCGATGCAGTCTGAACTGACATATTATTCAGAACAGATAGCATTCCTAGAGCGAATCTATCAATACAAGCGGGACTCACCAATTCCTGCTATGCCCAATCGGGCAAGTAAACCCCACCTTTGCCACACACCGCGTCCGATTGGGGTCCAGGCCGTACGCGGGACAAAGTAATAAGCGTATAGGATAGATGCAAGCAACACAAGGTTGAGGGAGAGTGAGGTCGCGATCGGTGCTCCTCGGAAGGAGAGTCCCAATGGATACACTGTTACCATGTACCATAAGACAAATGTCAATTTTCAGTAACATGAGTTCTTCTGGAGAAGAGGTCAATAGCGCACCAAAGTACCAATTGAGGAAAGCATTGAGGGGTGCAATAACTACAGTGATTCTTGCCGGGACATCAAAGAGCCCTTGGCAGTGGAAGTACCGCCTGCCGACAGGTACATGTAATTATGGAGCAATGAAGCTATAGCAAAGAGCGTGCCTGGAGATACCGATAATGCTATACGCCGGAAGGCCCAATGATGCATATTTGAGGTAGACAGCGGCGAGATGGGCCACCTCGGGGTCCTGCTTGAGGAAGAGGAAAATAGGTTCGGCATTGAACCATATGGCAAGAATGGGCTTTGGGGACGGTTAATTCGGTGTGTGTTGGATGCATGAAAGAAACTGTGACTCACAAGGAGGCCAAATGGGGTCATGAGGGCTAAAATTATTAAGGCCAGGTAAAATGGAAGCAGGGAACATAAGGCTTACCCACTCTCTGCGTCCAAAGACCGACCATGTGTGGAGAGTCAGATGTCCATGCCGGAGGCAAGAGGGTGTCGAGAACGGAAGCGAAGCCTCGCACGATGCTATACCCTGTGACGGAGGCAGTCATCATGCCAAGTGTCGCAGCAGCAAGGGCAACGGTGGACAGATGCCCTATGCATATAACGGTCACGAGGAGAAAGGAATGTTCGAAGATTTGTGCGCTGTGATAGGAGGAGTGAGTAAGATATCAATATATGTGAGGAAACGTACGCAAAAACGGGGATGGAATAACCTATAAGGATACGCAATTCTTGGCGGAACATCTGAGTTGATGGTATCTGTTCGCTAGAACGCGCAAGGCCGCCACTGTCGTCGATGGTTTCGTGGACGAGGGGGGCGGGAGGGTCGGGAGGGTCCGACTGGAGGAGTGGAGTGTGCTCTGAGATATGTAACATGCTATCTCTGGGATGGCAGGAATCACCCTTGTTGTTGGTGACGCCGGGAACGACAGAGTCGGTACGATGACGATCATACTCATGAGAGTGGGACGGGAAGCTACCACTCTGAGGGACCGACTGCGACGTCGACAGCTGGTTCGGCATGGCGAAGTGGATCACGGTAGAGATGAAGAACCTGTGGCGATTTTGGTCAATGCAATTTGAAGCAGCCAAGTTAGCCTATCCGACTCGGCAAGCTGTGCGACCATCATGTTGCCACTGATCGTACTAATGATACCAAGGTATGTCCGTCTGTCATCACACTGCATTGAACACCTGTTTTCTTGTATCAGTTATGTAGCTCGGACACAACGGAAATAATGGGTTCTCAGTAAACGGTGTCGGAAAAAGATTGAACTTCGGGCCCGATCTGCAAACGAAGTCCCCTGTTTGGATTAGCTAGGTTCAACTTGTTCAACCAGGTTATTTGTCACGTGAAACAGTTGAGCAACGATCGATCATTTCATTTCAAGTGCATGTAAGATTATTAGCATGATGGTATGTGGATTTTTTGACCCCATGTAGGACTAGTACTAGGAACCCTGCAATTCTAGGCCTTCTGCGATAAATCCCTGCGTTAATAATCCAACTACATAGTACACAATAACTGATCCAATGTTCACTAGCATCTCGGTATCAAGGAAATACTCATTCTCACTTGTCAATTTCATGTAAGTTGATTCCGAAAGCCCCTCTTCCCCCTGGATATGTATTCGCATTGTACTGACATAGTTCGCGCCGTGCGACATTCCGACACTAGTACCAGTGCTTGTGGGACGGTGACTCTTCGCAAACACGTACAATTTGGACTGGTAAAAATATCTGCTTACATAGGGGGCTCTATTTGTGTGAAGGAGCCTGCAAGATCTGACAACATAGTCCTAGTACATTCAAAAATATATCAATATACTCCTACAAGCGCAAAATGGACAATGTCATAGTAAGAGCCTAAGGTGCACGTATCAATATGTCTCTACAAGCCGAGCGATAGTCACAGCTTCCTCCTCATCCTCCGGTTGCATAAATCTCTCCAGCGTCTACAAAACGATCGCGACTCAGCCCAGTGAACGACCAACAACCATCGGTCAGTGGCTCACCTTGTTCACAACAACAAACTTCTTCACTACATCTTCCCCGATAAACTCCCCAATCTTATGGTCCTCTAACAAACACCTCCTCGCACTCTCCACATTCAACGGAAGTTGCTTCGTAATCCCTTTCTCAGCCCGCTCTGCCTCACTCATCTTAGCCGCCGCCAGCTCCCCACAACGCTCCATCTCTAACGCAAGCCTATCCCTGATCCCAATAATACCAGCACTCAGTAGACCTGAGAGCACAAAATATGGGTTCGCAGTACCATCAACCGACCTGACTTCAAGGTTGCGCGAGTGCGGTGAACTAGGGTTCGCGAGCCGCACAGGCGCTTCCCGGTGGTCGATACCCCAGCAGACCCATGTCCCGCCAGACCAGATGCCGTCCTGCATTCGCGCATAGGACTGGGGGAGTGGGAGTGTGAATGCGATGACGGAAGAGATGTGCGTCATGAGTCCAGCTAGGAAGTGGTATTCGTGTGTTGTGAGCAAGGAGGGGTAGCTTTGTGAGGGTAGGGGGGATCCTGTGGTGGGATGTACAGAGATGTGAGTATGGGCACCGTTTCCCCCTGGAATGGTTTGAGTACCCTTATGCGTATGAGAAGAGGGATATAGTAATCACGGAGGACATACCGTCAATGTGCAGTCTGGGTGCGAGTGTCGCACGTAAGCCGTGTTTTCTCGCGATATTGTAAATTGTCTCTCGTGTGTGCACCAGTGCATCGGCTGCCTCGAGGGGGGAAAGAGGGCCTGTGACAACCTCGTACTGCACGGGCAAGAGACGAGCCAGAGTCAGTAGGGCATCGTCCGAAGTGAGCGTGTAACTACAAAACTCGGAGAGAACCAACCTGCCCAGGGGCTGATTCAGAATGGAACATCTGAAGCTCAATGCCAGATTTGTCAACATCACGGGGACCGTCGATCCATGATAAGCTATGATTACAAAACAAATAACTTGATCATATATATCATATATTCAGCCTCATGACATACTGATATATGATCTTGTCATTAAGTTACCAACAGCTATCTAATTCAGCATGACTGACATAATGCAACTCATGAAAAAATAATTAATTGACATTATATGATCCATGTCATTAAGTTACCAACAGCTGTCCAATTCAGCATGACTGACATAATGCAATTTGTGAAAAGATAATTATATGGCCATTATCAATTTCTCCCCCTATGATACAGTGTTAGACAAGACTGCAAAGTTTGTATTGACCAATAACTGTACATAAATATTGTAGTTCCTGGGGTAGATCACTCTTGCAGAGGCAATGACTATCAGCTTGCATAGTATGGTGCATGGTGGAATAGGAAAGTACATTTTCAACATGATCAACAGACAGAAGGATCTGAAATACAGGTACTTTCATAGTAGGTGTATGGTAAGACCATGCAGTCATCTTCAAATAATATAAAATAGACATGTTCTATATATGGCCATGGAAGGCTGTGCTCACAACATATCAACTAGGCTACATTTCGTGCGGAGAGCTCATTTCCTATATTGCCTATTTGGGCACAACTCACGATGCACTCTCAAAGTCGAGAACACAGAGTGCATTCTGAAGTTGAATTGCCCAGGCGTCCAGATCAATGGAAGGCAATTAGTGTCAATAGTATCGGCATATTCATGCCTGAGAATGAGTCTGTTGAGAAAGCAGGTTGCATCAGCAAACCAACCCTCCCCTGGACAGCACTGGACAGTACTGGCCAGTTACCCCAGAGCCCCAGCTACTCCTAGCAAGGTACCTAACTGGCTAGCACTGGCCAGACTGTCCCAGTAGCACTATCAACAGCATCCATATTACCTTTACTGCCTGTACTTGAAACTTTTCAAGCACTCAATTCATTCAATGTTAATGTTAACCAATTTATATTAATTCAATAAACTACAGAACAAAGACTAAGTATTATATATACCGAGGTGGTTGTCGTCGTCGTCGATGGCCGCAATGTCGACGCAGGTGATGGGGGTAGTGGCGGCGACCGCGGCGAGGTGGTCATTGTTATCGTCGTCGTCGCTGGTGGTGGGGTGGGTCGTCGTCGTCGCGTCGTCGCGTCGTCGATGCTGCTGGTGGGGTGGTCGTGTCATCGTCGACGCTGCTGGTGGGGTGGCGGTTGTCGTTGGTGGTGGCCTCGTCGACGTTGGTGGTGGTGTCCGTGTCGTCGTTGTGGCCATTGGTGGTGGTCGTCGCGTCGTTGACGCTGCTGGTGGGGTCGTCGTCGACGAGGCTGGTGGTGGTGGCGGTCGCGTCGTCGACGTTGGTGGTGGTGGCCACGTTGTCGTTGTCGACGCTGTTGGTGGTGGTGGTCGCGTTGATGGTGGTGGTGGTGGTCGACGTTGGTGGGTGGTGGCCACGTCGTCATCGACGGTGGTGGGTGGTGGCCACGTCGTCATCGACGGTGGTGGGTGGTGGCCACGTCGTCATCGACGGTGGTGGGTGGTGGTGGTCGCGTTGACGGTGGTGGTGGTGGTCGCGTTGACGGTGGTGGTGGTGACTGTCGGGTGGTGGTCAACGGATGAAGAGAATGAGAATGAGACTTCAAATTTTCAAGTATGTGTGTGCGTGTGTTTGTGTAACGATTATATCAGCATATTGAACTATCAACATTTCCTAATAGTATTTACCGCGTCACTACACGCCTCGCCCACAGCCACCGTCACCACCAGCGTCGTCGATCGACCACCATCAGCAACGACGACGACAACGACCCCACCACGGCCGATGGCGACGACACCAACCACCACCACCACCAGCAGCGTCGTCGACCAGACGACGACGACGACGGCTAGGCCACCACCACCGCTCCACCACCAGCGTCGACGGCCACCACCAACGCGAGGGCAACGACGGCCCCACCACCAACGTCGTCGAGGTGGCCACTGATGACGACGACCCCCACCGTCAACGTCGTCGCCGTGGCCATCAACACTGACCACGACGACAACGACAACGACCCCGCCACCACCCCCAGCGTCGACGGCGGCGATGCGACCACCCACATCCCCAGCGTCGACGGCGACGGCGCAACGGCGCGACGACGGGATGACTCCCATCCCAGCGTCATCCGACAATGACGCCCCCGACGCCCACCAACCTCCCAGCCACAGCAACGCTGGCCATCGCGCCAGCGCAGCGTCGACGATCGCCCTCCCCTGCGTTCGACAACCACGGGCCCGGTCGTATAAATATATTATTTAGTCATTTGTGATTAGCACTCTAGTTTTCTTTAGTCCTAATATACTTTTTTTTCTCTACTGAATATTTGAATCGAGTGACAACCAGACTGGCACTCGGGAGTCCGACAGACTGGCACAGAGTCGGACAGGCTGGGCGGTCGGCTAAGCGCTGTCAAGTGCTGTCAGCTCGGCTAATCGGAAGGGCTGGTTTGCTGATTTGAATTGCCCTCTTGATGCGGGCAGTTATCTTCACTGTGTGCACTGTCAACTGATGATGACGACGGCCATCCACCAGCCTGTTGTCCAGCGATGACAACAACCGTATCCCCACCATTGTCCAAGGTGCTGTCGAGTGTGACCGGCAGGTGTACTGAATTTGCAAATGTACCCTAAAGTAGAAATGGTCAAAGCGCGGGAAATGATCAGTAAGAACTGTACAGTACCCATGTTATATATAAACCCTCCTGGAAGGAACTGTTTAGGTTCTTCACTCTTGTCTGTGACTTCGATCTTCGAGTTGAAGCTGGGTCAGGTAAGTTACTGTTACACTGAATTGGGTTGGAGCAGGGTCAGGTAAGTTACATTTCATTGGATCAGGGTTAGGTAAGTTGCATTTCGCCGGATCAGCTAAGTTGCTATTGTTTATCTCATATGGTAATTGCATGAGGTAAGTCACTAAACTTTATCTCTGAAAATCTGAGCCACAGTGGTTAGCAATTACATAATTAATAAATAGTGGTATTTTATGCTTGTTACAACAAAGTCCATAAACTTCATGTTGAAAGCCTTATACAGCCATATGTGACATTATCCAACTCATGCAATTCAACCAATCTGATAAATCATGTCCCTGTTTAAACTCATGAGAAGTGTGGTCAAAGTGTTATCTGACATGAAATGAATGGACATACAGAACTTATAGTTTGTGTATTACCATGCCTATCATAATGTGTTAGGTTGCCATCACCTATAATTTTTGTGTCAAGCTCAAAGCCTTATACAACCATATATAACATTATCCAACTTATGATCAATACAGGGTTCAGCCAATCTGATAAATCATGTCCTTGTTTAAGGACATGAGAAGTGTGATCAAGTGTTATCTGACATAGACTGAATGGGCTTACAGAACTGATAGTTTGTGTATTACCATGCCTATCATGATGTGTTAGGTTACCATTACCTAGAAATCTTGTGTGAAGCTTAAAGCCTTATAAAGACTTATAAGGCCATGCATGACTATCCTTGTCAGATAGTCACATGTTAGACACGGTACTTATTGCAAAGTGCATATACAGCATTATCGGAAAAATTCAGTCCCAGTGATGAACGCGTGCGGAGATTGACGGAGCGCTATAGAGGTCTGGCCACTTTGACTCTAGAGGTAAGCTCATTTCACAAGCAGGCTGAGGAAGAACTTGTTCGAATGTTGCGAACCACCGCCTTTCTATACATAGAACTTTCTTATCTTATCCAGTAAAGTTATCGTTCATGAGCGCACGAGCGTTTGAGCACGGCGCGGGCCGCATCACCATGATTGGATGTTTCATTCCACGATCTCTACGACCCATCCATCACCTTTTACATAGAGGCCCCCAGACTGACGATGCATGGAACAACGTAACAAAGAGAAAAGGCAAGTGAAAAACAGGGGGAATTTAACGTAGGGAAACAGGACGGAGAATAAGAGGGCGAGAGTTACGCTTTACGCTCCTGGCAGCAAGGATAATGGAGCGATCATGACACAAGTTTGTTATCCGACAAATGATGAATCCAGGGGAAGGCTCTTGCAACGGAGAAACCCCCCCTCATTCAACCAGTCATATGCCTCAGGGTCAGTTGTCGGTTATCCAATAACTGGATGGAATGGTCGACTAGCTCAGATCCCTCTGGACTGACCGAACAGGAATAAATGACTGGGTATGATTTTGTCCACATAAGATGAAGCCTCGAGGTAGTAGTCGACGCAGAGTCGAGGGGCTGGATTGCTAACGGAGAAATAATATAGGTCATCAAATCCTCGTCATGGCAAAGCCATCAAACCTCTCCCTTTGGAACATGCGTTCACCATCTAACTCAGAATATGGCGACACCGATATTGTCGTGCTCGTTGGGAGCGTCTGGTTCGCTACTCGTCTACCTGCGAATTTTGGCGTAGTCAATGACTTCTCATTCATCCCTTCCGGGACGAGCAATGACTCAATGATCAAATTTCGGCATACTCGGCAAGCCATAGCGCTCGTCAGCGCCACAGTGGGACTCAAGAGGAGTAGTTGGAGGGTAGGAGTCAGGTTGGTCTGTGAGCCCTGCGAAAGCCGTACTATGTTCTTCGAGCTGGTAATTCTGTGCAGACAGATCAGTGCTGAGTGTCTAGATATCTACCGGAACAATACCGGTCCTTACCCATAGTACTGTTGTCCTCCGCTTAATATAGCCTGAGAAAAATAGGCAACATTCTTCCGCACCAAAAGTCTCCCCAGCACCATTTCTTCTCCAGCCTATGGCTGGTGAGAAGCTTGTATGAGATCGCAAGATAGACAACAGGGAGTATGTAAGTGATGGTCAATTGTGCATGGTGTTGGTACCGCAGACAGTGTTTCGTGTCAGCAATTTCGCTGTAGTCGTGAAAAGTCCCAGAAAATATTGCACAGGAAGTGCCCACGCCAACAACCCACAGGAAGGTAAAGAAGTGATTCACTATGTTGTTTCCATAGTAGACAGCGTGGACACGTTTGAGGAAAAGATATGAGGATGCTGCAGTGGAGACCGCTTGCAGTGCCATTAGGACAATGGCTGTGACGGTGCAGTTATTGATAGGACCCGCTACAGCACAGAGACAAGTACAACTCATCGGACAAGTGTGCTCTGAATGCGTGGAAACACTTACTTTTCAGCATGACGTCCAGGACTACCATAGTGAGCGCAGATGGTCTGTTGAAGACGTCAGGAAAACAGTTAGGATGGACGGACGAAACACCTGACCTAGCCAGGAAGTAAGCAAACAACACAGCAGATATCTTCCTCGTCTGGATTAACCTGCAATCTTCCGGGATACTCGAAAGAATGTCCCAGGCCAGGGCCTTTCCCAGTGCACATCAGATGGGTAAGATACTGGGATCACAGAGCACAACGTACACCAAGTGGCTAGTGTAGCCAGGGACACACCCCTTGTGATCTCATAGTCAACCCCATGACTGAGGTAGTTGAGATATACGACGGGATTGGGGATGGGAGAGAATCCTTGGTTCATCACAAGGGAAAGTAGAGACGCAGGTCGATTATCGTCCAAACCAGCATGGATAACTGCCCGCACTGCGGGCAATTCAGTCAAGCCTTTATATATGTAAGATGACTACGAAAGGAGAAGAACAAGTGTGCTACTCCACAGCAAGCGACTGAAACTTTGGGTGAGCCAATCACGGGCCAGAGAGGACACTGCCTCACCGGGGGAAGAGCTGGATGCTCGGCGGTACCCACCTCCTGTAGGGTCCACCTACGCGAGAACCACTCTAACCAGCCGTTGGAATTGTACCTCTTATCGTCATTCGTCGTAGGAACGGATGAGCCAGGGACGTCTTGGAAGTATGCATATACCAGCTACATCATTAGAGTACAAGCACCTGAATACCTCACAATGGATGGATATATTTTCATTTCCCGAGTTTCCACATTCCGTCCCTGACGGTAACAAGGCCCTCTCTCTTTGCGGCTTCCATAAAGCTCCCCAGTTGCTCGATAGTCCTGTCATAGCCAGGGGCAAGCTTGAGCATCGCTTGTATGCGGTCAAGTCCAAGTGATCCGAGGTTAGTGAGCATTCCTTCAATGAACTAGGACAGAATCAATCAACGCCAGAATAATTGGGTCTATGCTCTCAACTCACCTTCCAATACACCCTCATTTGTTCGGCTTGTTGTTGTTGCACGCTGATCACAGGAGGTAATTCTTCACCATGGTCAGCTAGTGGACGATGCGTCACCGACACGGCAAGAAATTTGAAGAGGTGGCATACCGATTTTTGGTGCAGAGCGCACAGAGCCTTCTGTTGGTTCCTCCGCCACAGCGAGTAAACGAAATACATTCTCGCTAATTTCCTTGAGGATCTGCATGTCAACCCAGGTGGCAAGCGCTTTCAGTGCGGCACTGCGCGTCACCGAGCCAACGCGCCCAATGAGTTCGTCGACAGTCCAGGTATCTGGTCCAAAAATTGGGCACTCCTGCTTCAGAACAAAGTATGATTAGAGGACACACTTTTTTCAGAAAAGAGCTCGATGAAGGCAGCTTCCAAGGGCGGTACATCTGCTTCGACAGTGCGGTCGTCTAGCTCGAGTTCAAGATGGATTCGACCCAGATGAGGAAGCCAACGGAGTCCTTTGTCAGGCTTGAACGTTGAGAACTCCTTTGCGTATTGCTCTTGCAACCTACAAGTGCCAAGCCGTAAAACGGGGAGTACCTGCGATGTCCATTTCAAACTCACGCTTGGAACTGACCGGGCATGTTTATATCGCTCGTTTCCAATGCAGGCCAAAAGTGTCGAGAGATGATGGTTGGATGCATGACACTCTGGGACGGTGGAGATAAGTAACAGGGGAGGGCTCACACCATAATGGTTTGCGCACGAGTTTCTGTGATTGGATGTGCTGATCTATTCTTCTGGAATCGGTCATATCTCGAAGCATCACCTCGCACACTTGCAAAGCCGACTCGCCAAACCGTATCTTCAAGATTTCGACATTGCGCCGCTGGGCAAAAGTTGTCCCCGTAAAGTCCACGTGGTACAATCCTTAGCTTACCTCTCGATCAAGGTTGCCATCTTTGAGAGCAAGTAATCGTTGTGCCAGTAGGACTTGCAGCTCTTTGATGAAGAGGTCTTTGGAGTCGTAAATACTGACAAGAGTGCTTATTATGTCGCTGGTCTTGTTAGCACGGAAATCTTCCAAATATCACTATAGACCACTCCGTGTTCAAAGACAAGATATGCTTACTGGGTCCAGCATCAACGGGTTCCGGTGTCCATTCCGGATCAGCGTAATTCTCCATCTCAGGCTGTTGTAAAGGTTGAATTGGTTCATTGTCGTCAATTAGTGAGTCGCCGCTTTCACCATCACCAACCAAGCTAGCAACAATGCATCGAATAGTGTCTGGGCGGTCGCTGAAAACAAGCCGATGATCAAAAGAATGGAGTAAAGGCATAAAATGACTTGCCGAAGATACCGCCGTATAGGATCCGCCACTTTAAACAGCAACACTCCAGGAGGGTCCACTATTCGTAAACACTTGATGGTTGATACATATTGTAATAAGATATCTTTTGTGTCTGCGCCAGGATGGAGAAGTCGTTTCTGATTTCTACACTTTAAGTGAGCTAACAGCGAAATCAAACTGTAAAGGAACTGACGCTCGTCTAAGAGAGTAGACTAGCTCTGTGCGCTGGTCCACACGTTGCAAACATTCCTGAAGATTTATGAACACCTCAGTATCAAGCGTGGAAAGAATTGTTTCAGACCTTTAAATCTTCGAGGGCGCCCATAGAATCTGGAAAATCAACAATGGTATCAAAAATTTCTCTGGTGCTGAAGCGAGAACTTCAGGTGAACCGCGAAGGACAATCAAAATGCGCCCCTACCGTAAGTCGCAAAGTGTCTTATGCATGTGGAAGTCAAACCGCGAACCAACACCCTGCATCATCGTTTTGGCCTCCTCGGCTGCCACAGGTTAGCAACAAGAGTCTCTAGTCCGCCTTCAGGTGTGCATACCGTTCGTTGCACCCCTTGCAAATGGCCAAAGCATCCACGGCACAATCTTCTCGAGCATCCACGAACGCAGTTTGGGGAGCATAGGTTCGGACCACGCCCCTGTACAGGTCGTGTGCACGTAGGATTCGATATACTCATATCCCACACTAGCTATGAGAGTTTCGTAGCGTTCAATGAGGCTAAGTGTATCAAATGCCTGCCACATTGCTCTGTCTCGTGGGTCAGAGGGCTGGGCCACAGTGTTCAGAAGCGTAGAAGCAACCAGCGATTTGACGCCACATGCAAAAGTGGAAGGGAGAACGGAAAACAGATGGGTTTGGAAAGACAGGGTGTAAGCGGAGATGATGGTCTGTCCTAATCTGTTGAAAGAAATGTCACCATTAGCATACGATAGTAGGCATCAGAGGACTTGCTCGACTGTAGGCTTCCATGCATCATACCAATCGACGAGGCGAAATATGAGGGTTCTTACTGTTTCTGGATCTGAGTTTGCCTGGCACAGTGTGAAACTTATACACGACAGTTTTGACGGACGCTCACCTCATAAAGACTCATGTATGTGTTGACCTCTCGTGCGATCAAGTGCTGACTCTTGTGTAGGTCCTCTACGATGCGTGTAGCACCGTTATCAAATGATATGACATACTATCTTACCGAGAAAGACTTCCATCATAACTGGTAGTCGTCTGCACTTGTTAATGATGTCAAACGCTAATCTGACCTGCCGCATATCTGGAAGACTTAGCGAGGACAACGAACCCCGCCATAAAACCCAGGCCTACCATACTGTGGCCTTGGCTTAGGTTCATGCAAATCGTAGGGCTTCAGGTATTCCGTGGCCAGGGTCCACGCCTACAGATGCTTGCTCAGCCAGTCCACGGTGACCATGACACGTCAGAGACGCGTACTTCGCTGAAAGCCATAAGCCCAGAAATTCCCGGCTCTGTCCGATTGAGACGTGCGAATGATTCCTGCCATTTTGCAGCAACTTGTGCTCGTACGGCGCTTGAGGCCATTCAAACAAGGCTGAGCCTGTGTGCGAATAAACGCAAGGCAAAAAGCAAGGTTTCCTCTTTTGGCTTACGTAATGATACGAAAACATATACGTTCTTCATAGCGTACCATCCAGCTACTTATGGTCTACCAACTAGCACAAATTCCTTTCCTGCCCGCCTCATCAATAGAAACAATTTCTTCAAGCGTTAAAGGACCTGTGACGGAAATGTCAAAACTCGCTTTGTATGTCGAAAATAACAAACGGACAGAGATCCTCCACTGCAAGATATTCGCGTAAATGATCCTCACGGCGACTCGTTCTAGGATATGAAATTCGTTGGTGGACACGAGATATCGGAAAGAAAGCTTACGTGACAACGGCTGCACCTTTGCTCTTAGCCCACGCAAAGAGCACTTGATTCGCAGTAGCACCAAGGCGCCTCGCCACTGCATCAGCAACTACATTTACAGGACCACCAGGGTGCTTGGTAAGGGGGCTGATCATATCATTGGTTAACAGAAAATCGATCAAAGGAAGCGATTTGCTCTTTACTTGAGACACCCATATGCTTGTACAACGATCGCACAATATGTAAGAAGTTCCTTCATTGTGGAATAGTTATAGGGGTGAAGTTCGATCTGTGGAACAGCGTCAACATTTATTGATAAAAAACGAGATAATTAAACCTGGTTGACAACAGGCTTCTCTTTAGCAGTGCTCAAAAGTATTTGTAAGTCCTTTATCGTGAAATTGCTAACTCCAATACTCCTGATCAACTTCAGAAAATGAGTAAAGGGGATCCAGAAATGGTCGCCTCACTTCACTAGACCATCTTTTTTCAGTGCTTCGAATTCTCGCCAATTAGTCTCAAAGTCACCCATGACCCTCGGCACATGTACGAGGTATAGGTCCACATAAGTGAGGCCCAAAAGAGAGATCCCACGTGTTCCAAACTCTTTTGTGCACGCTTCCGAACGACATCGGCACCGTCGTATTTAGTGGTGATGTACAAACTGGAGCGAGGCAGACCGCTTTCTCTAATAGCGGCTCCAACGTATTTCTCAGTTTGGTAATCTACATATGAAGCGGCGATCAGGAGACGAACATGCAAACCAATATTATCGCACAAATTGCAGTATCTATGTGGCGGAACCCACAGTCGATTGCTTGCTGGACGTACTCGGACACGAGTGAATTTCATCGTCGAACCTGTGCCAAAGGCCATCGTTGGGAGCTCGATGATCTTACGTGTCAAGAATCCACTTTCTCAATCGAAGGTAGTGCACTTACCTTATGTCCATCTGAAAGGGCGATAGTGCCAGTCTTCATGGGGGGAACCCAGTATGATACAGGAGGAAAGTGCTAATGACCGCGATAGCGTGCGCGATGACAGAAATGAACGATGTACGCGTGTTAAAGGCCAGCTCTGTAGTCCAACGGACCAACTCGTTTAGGTAATATTCCATTATGAGTCCGTCTCTTTGGGTAACCACGACGCACACTTGGTACCACGGAAAGAACACAAGATACCTAGAAGGAGGTAGTCATGCATCGTATCATTCTACCAAGAAAACAACGCACTAGTATCTCCCAATCTAACCCCAACACTGGAGCTCAGGCGGGATCGTGACTGAGGAAACGTTTCCGCCGTAGTAGTAGCTCCAGCTCTGTGGGTCTTTCACAATGAATTCCTGACAGGCCGGGGTCCAGGGCGCGCAGAAATGATGAAGTATAAATCAGAGGAGTCAGTTTGGAATCGAGCTCGCCGCGGTCAGCTGACTTGCAGCAAGTAGCACGTGACCAGTTGGAAGTTAAGAGTCGCGTTTGAATTCTGAACTAGGGGAACAAATTTGCGACTTGAAGGCCACCAACTGCTTCTCCCACCATTGTAACTCCCTCACTCCTTGCGCGCTCGCATCTTCATTGGAATTACCTCCACGCCAAGAGTGTTCATCCTACACGGAATCGCGACACCCACGAACCATCATGACTCAGTTTCTGGAATTGTATGAACCACTCGACATTATCGGGAATGGGTCATTTGGTATCATCCGTAAAGTAAAACGGAAGATAGATGGCATGGTAAGTTCTAGACGCACAGTGCCACCATGCACATATAAGTTTTATTTTCTGCTCGAATGATCCCATAAACACATGGATATATTTTCAATGAACTCAGAAATGACACTGATGACCTCAAATTCTTCTAGATGTTTGCCCGAAAAGAACTTAACTTTGAACGGATGAGCGAACGGGATAGGAAACAAATCGTTGCGGAAGTGTTCGTCCGTCGTCTTACCAACTAATGTATCGGATTGTGCTGACTTGCACCATCCTTCCTGTAAATGTGCACACAGAAACATTCTTAAGGACCTTGATCATGAACACATTGTACGCTATCACGACAGACACGTTGACAGAGAAGCTGGCATCCTCTACATCCTCATGGAGTATTGCGGAGGTGGTGACCTTTCCTCCATCATCAAGCAAGCACAGAAACACAACAGGCTGGTTCCCGAGGACACAATATGGCATTATTTCATGCAGATTCTGCTAGCCTTGCAGCATTGTCACCACCCAACTGGTTCGGGCAAAGATGGCGAAGGGAGAGAGCGACGCCCGCAGATCCTGCACCGAGATTTGAAACCAGATAATGGTAAGCCCCTACATTGTTCTCGAAAGGATACTTGAGGAACCAACATTGTAATAATCAGTCTTCCTTGACGATTTAAACAATGTCAAACTCGGTGACTTCGGTCTGTCGAAAGCTCTCGCACAGGCGAGTTTTGCAAATACTTACGTTGGGGTGTGTGACCTACTCCGGAAAGGCGGCCCACATTCTCATGGATCCCCACAGACACCTTATTATATGTCGCCTGAGCTGATGCAGGAAAAAGCCTACGATTCGAAATCTGATATTTGGTCTCTGGGGTGCCTCATATACGAACTCTGTGCGCTAAAGCCTCCTTTTCACGAAGCCAAAACGCACGCTGAGCTCAGCATATTTATTCGGTACGTCATAAAACTGCAAACCTGCAATCACCCTGATACGGATGCGGATTTGGTAGGAATGGACGCATACCGCCCTTGCCAAGGGGTTACAGCCAAGCGCTGTCTGGAGTAATCAAGGCGATGTTAAATTTAAATGTGTGTATTACAGGTTTGTTGTTGGGGCTACTCAACCAAGCTGTTGTCCCCTAGCCAGCAATGAGACCGTCCGCAACTCAGCTCCTCCAACATGAGAGACTAGCACTTATCTCGAAAGTCGTGGAAGCGGAAAAAATGTGGGTCTTTTTTTTTTCCATACTTATATATATAGCCCTTTTTAAACCTGGTTGCCTATAGGCTTGCGACAGTAAAAACCCATAAATCTGCCGTCGTCGCCAAAGAACGCGAAGTATTTACACGTGAAGCTGCTCTGGCTGAGCGCGAAGCGAGAATTTCCACTCTCCTTAGTGATAAGGACGTTGAGATAGTACGCCTACAACAACTCATCTCAACCGCGCAGTTGCAACTCGATGCACGGATACGTGAGGCAATAGGGAAACGAGAGGAGGAGCTGCGGCTCGCAGTAATGAAACGTGAAGAGGAGGTCGCTGCTGCAATGGCAAGGCGTGAAGAAGAAATTATGACCGCTGTTCGGCAAAGAGAGCAGGAAATATTTGAGGCGTGGAGGGTGAGAGAAGACCATATCAGGACGGAGGCAAATGCGGCTGTTGAAGAGAAAATGAAGTGGATTGCAGCAAGAGAGGCGGACTTGGAGGCAGAACAGATGAGGTTGGATGACGTGCAAAAGGACTTGGAGGTTAAACTGGCTGCATTGTCGGATCAGGAAGTCAAAGGTAGGTTCCCTTTTGGCTGCCAGTCCACTATGACTACATCCTGGGTCAGGCCGCAAGGAGAAGACGCCATTGGAAGAGGTGAAAAACTTGCTAGCACCTCTCGCGGAAGAGCACTGTCGGATACGAGAGAAGCGCCGGTCGCCAGGTTGGACGGGCGTAGAGACGCCCACCAACCGTAATTGCACTCGTCCTCCGGAGTGCGCCCCCTCTGCGATGAAGGGCGTCATCCTCACACAAACCGGACAACCTCTTGCGACACCCACTCCGACGGAGCTTGCTAAGTTGTTCGTGGACTCACCGAAGGTTGGGCTCGACTTCGCAAAGATATTCGATTTTGATACAGAAGCTGAAGATGAAGAAAGTGATTCAGTGGAAGAAGTCCTGCCCCCTTCGCCCTCGGCACGGGAACGACCGAGCTCAGAATCGAGTCATGGATCAAATTCGACGAGGGAACCATCGCCTGTGTCCAGCGTACCACCAACTCGCCTGCGTAAGCCGTCGATCCGAAGTTCTGCCTCGTCGCAGCCGCTGCTTTGCAAGGCTGCGACTCTTCCCGCTTCTTCATCCGAGCTATCGGAATTCACCTCTTCATCCACACGTACAGGGGTAATTACGAAGTCAACCACAGACGTCAGGACAGAACATGGAGCCACAATATTCAAAAAGGCTGCCACGATGCCTCCCGTGCAATATGATTTATCGAACGAGGAAAATCTTCCGAGTCCATTCTTAAAGCGCGTCGAGCGGGAACGTGCCGGGACATCTACCGGGACTGTCCGTTCGAAACGACCGAGCACGGGGAATCTCCTGAGAGTTGCTGCTGCCAACGCAGCGGCTGCACGGCCTGGGAGCGTAGGCAAGGGGTCAATCAAGGTTGTGCCGTCAAGTACTGCTAGGCCATCTGTGACGAGCACGCGGAAGGCCTCTGAGGAGGCTAGGAAGGCGCTCTCGCGATCGTAGCATGGAAGTGTTACACGTTATATATGGTTACAGTAAGAGAAAGTGTGCTATACATCTAACTTACCCTTCGCCTCTTATGTATACAGTTCCCCATGTCCCTCGGAGTTTACTATATACCAGGAGTATGAGTCAATGACATGCTCGGTGCACTGTAAGACGTCAGACCGTCTGTCCGAATGACTGAGGTAAGCCAGCCATTGTAGCCTTCCGTAGCACTTGGAGGAAGACAGTGTTCCTTGAAAGGGAGGCAGTTATCCGCGCGCACTGCCACCATCTTATCACATAGAGTGCTCAGCATGCGTCAACCACCGGAGACAGCTATTTTATACCTTCTAACATTCAACTAATATGCGAGACCACTTAGCATCGCATTCGTCACCCCCTGAGAAGAGGAAGAAAACTGGTCATCAACTTCCAGGGAGGCCGACTGGCAGGACAACTGCTCTCCCTCAAGGACCATCCGAAAGGATGACTTTGACGGTCTTCTTGAAGGGGACTACGATACAGAGTAGCGTAAATTATGGCTTGTGAAAGAGGCTATGGAGTTGCGATCGGATCTGCCAGTCCGATTTAGGTAATATTCCGTCCCTATGCCAGCAACTCTCGGACCACCACCATCGCTGTGTACACGCACACTTGGCACTGCGGAAAGAACACAAGATACACCCACAGAATGGAAGCAGCCATCGTACCATTTGTACCATCAGGAATTGATGCATTAGCATCTCCTGAACCCGACTTCGAGACCGAAGCTCAAAACCCGGGATCGCGACTGAGGAAACGCTTCCGCCGTCGTAGCTCGAGCTCTGTCACGATGGATCAGCCCCAGTCTCTGCTATCCACACCTAATCCTCGACCGGAGTCCGATGAACCACAGAGGGATGACCAATATTACATGTGTGATGGAAGCTGTATACTGCAAGTCGGAAATACGTTGTTCAATGTGAGGAGTTTACATATACCATCATGCGTGGACCCACTCAGTGACCATTTCCTTAGGTACACCGAAGTATCCTATCCCGAGACTCCTCTTCATTTGCCACTCTTTTCACCCTCCCTCAAGGCGATGCCCCTGAAGAAGGCACCTCCGATGCAAGGCCGATCGTCCTTCAGGGAGACACTGCAAATGAGTTCCGCAACTTTCTCTGGGCGCTTTATGCGTTGTAAGTCGCATGATTTGGTACCATTCCGGTGGCTCACGTGGTACAGACCCCAAGAAATCGCAATGATCCGATCCTCACAAGTTGACCTCAACTGTCTCATAGACATTGCAAAAGTTGCTAGCAAATACTCTTTCAAATCGACAGAATCCTGGGCCCTTGATGCCATCCAAAAGTGCATCGAAAGAAAACCGTCACCGCTACTCAATACCATTCCCCCCGGGCTTCCGTTCTCGCCCAACCAACCAGCATCCGTTTTGCAGGATAGCAAAATGCAGATATCGCGTCTCATACGACTAGCTCAGATGTGTGGCCACCAAAAACTCTTGGACACGATGGTGACTCTCCTCCGTCAGCTCATGACCGCATCTTTGCACTATTCCTATTTGGCGATGACACTCTCCGACGAACTTGACCTAAGGGAACTACGGGGTCTCGCATACATGGAAATCCTTCAGAGGGGTGTATTTCTATCTGTTCCAGACGATGAAGGCAATTCTGGCACTGAGGGTGACATCCAAGAGACTGCAGGTGGACTCGAACGTCTTGTTGTTAGCCCAGTCCAACGACTTCGTCTCCTTTCTGGGTATTATCGTCTCTCCAAGACATGGGAAAGGCTGCGGGCCGTTCCGCTATCCTTTGATCACGCGCCTTCGTGTGCGGCTAACTGGCACCTGCACACTTGCACGCAAAGCTGGTCAGATTTTTGGAAAGAAAAGGCGAGAACGGATGGGATCCTTTCCCTCGACGTGGCGAATGTGATTGGGAGGTTGACTCACATGGCAAAGGAGTTTGACAAGTGGGGAACCGCTACCTATATGCACCAGGAATGTAAAGTGGTGGCGAAGCGTGCCATCCACGAGAAAATCAAGAACATTCAAGAGTCATTACCGGACTTTTTCCAAGAAGGAGAATATTGAAGTATGTTCTTCGTTATGTTGTTACTTGTCGGATCGCTGTCTGTAAAATGTGTTCTTGTGTGGAACTAGAGTACAAGCCATCATCGCGTAGTGGAAATCAGACCATATCCTTTCCCTTCACCAAAGTAGTTTCGTGATTTAACGTTACGTTACCATCTTCGCGTCTCCTGTTCCATGGACCGTCCGAAATTTCAGTATGTGTGGTCTGTACAGGTACCATACTGCGCATCAAGGAATCGATATTGGTATTCGAAGGCGGTCTCTCCAGTCCGACCTGAGATCCCCGCATGAGTAGTTGTTGGAAAACGGCATCTGCTTCCAATTGCTGGACGCGTGAGCGAAGCCCCTGAAGAATGCCCTCAAAAAGCTCTGGGGGGAACATTGAGCTGTTTTTCACGCTGGCCTTCTGCGTACATACGTTTTTCTTCTGGAGAGCCCTCTGGGGGACGTGATTCGATCAAGATCGGCCGTGATTTGTCCTCCTCGATGGCAAGTCCGTCGAGATTGAGTTTACCCAGCCATTTTTGCTCAAATTCCTCCTTGCTTAGCTCTGTGTCAGACTGAGCTGTCTGGTCAGCCTGGTACGCTGTTCCAACAGAGCTAGCTGGCGAAGGCGGGCGAATGACGGGTGGTGCATATGCAGGATCGCCCCCGTGGATAAGCTGTGAGTTGGGCATCTTCGATCTCAAACAACACGTCCACAACGACGCGGTGTGACCTCGTTGATAACCGTGTTTGTGACAGAAGGTCACATTTTTCTTGGTCATCAACACGCCACTTAAAATCTGCGCGTCGCGTTGGCTGCTTTTCTTCACCTGTCTGCCATCTTCCTGTGTCACTTCCCAATACCCACCATGGCCTACGTCTTCAAGAGAGGTCAGTACCATCATTCTTTGGTGGCTAATCACGCATCTCATTGTTGCTCCCTCCAGATGGGTGCGTGTTTCGTCAGGAACGCGTCGCGATCATGTTGTAACTATCTATGATCTAGGCGTAAGGAGAAAGTGCAGTTCGACAAGGTATGTCTCATTTCCTTCACAAAGCATCCTGCTCACACTGCCATAGATCACTGCCAGAATTAACAAGCTATGCTATGGCCTCGACTCCGACTATCTTGACCCTATCGAGTATGTCGCCACCCTATAAACCAAGAATGTGCTGATCTCGCGTAGGGTGGCGAAGAAGGTCATTGCAGGTGTATACCAGGGTGTCACTACCGTCGAATTAGATGTATGTGTTTCGTGTTGTCTGGCATACTGATTCACATCCGCGTCTATAGAATCTTGCCGCCGAAACTGCTGCTTACCTGACGACAAAGCACCCTGATTACGCGGTCCTAGCGGCGCGTATCGCGATCTCCAACCTTCACAAGGAGACCAAAAAGAATTTCTCTGCAGTGATCAAGGATTTGTACGAATACGGTGTGTTGCATTCGTCGAAGTTGAACTCCATCGTTGACGCTTTCGCAGTGAACCCCAAGAATGGTCGTCCTGCGGGCATGATCTCAGACGAGACCTACGATATAGTGCGCAAGCATGCCAGCACTCTAGATTCAGCGATCATCTACGATCGTGATTTCAATTACAACTTGTATGTCGCCCCCTTTTGATTGGCGCTGTTATTGAACCTCCACAGCTTTGGATTCAAGACCCTTGAAAGATCATATCTTCTCCGAATAAACGGTCGTGTTGCCGAGCGCCCACAACACATGATCATGCGTGTCGCTGTTGGTATTCACGGCGAAGACATCGAACGTGTCCTTGAGACGTATAACCTGATGTCTGAGCGATACTTTACCCATGCATCTCCGACACTGTTCAATGCAGGCACACCACACGGACAATTTAGCTCGTGCTTCCTTGTCTGCATGAAGGATGACTCTATTGAAGGTATTTATGACACTTTGAAGAGCTGCGCGATGATTAGCAAGACTGCTGGAGGTATTGGATTGAGCATCCATTGCATTCGGGCCACCGGGTGCGCCAGAGTGAATATGTTCATATCCAAAATCGCTCACCCTTGTGCATTCAGGTCGTACATCGCCGGTACCAACGGGTATTCTAATGGCATCGTTCCGATGCTGCGTGCATATGATGCCACAGCGCGCTACGTTGACCAAGGCGGGAACAAGCGCCCCGGTGCTTTCGCTATCTACCTTGAACCATGGCACAATGATGTCTTCGAATTCATCGATCTCCGCAAGAACCACGGCAAGGAGGAAGCACGTGCCCGGGACCTCTTCTATGCTCTTTGGATTCCTGACCTATTGTACGTCTTTTTTCTTTCGATACCTGCCATGCTCTGACATGTCATCAGCATGAAACGTGTGGAAGCCAATGGGAATTGGTCGCTATTCTGTCCCAATGAAGCTCCGGGCTTGCCCGACTGCTGGGGCGAAGAATTTGAAGCCTTGTATGAGAAGTACGAAAGGGAAGGGCGTGCCCGTCGCGTTATTCCAGCACAAAAATTGTGGTATGCAATCCTGGAGGCACAGGTTGAAACCGGTGGCCCTTTCATGGTCTATAAGGACGCGGCCAACAGTATGTTGTTCGGATACATCGTCCTTTAGTGCCTCACCTTTGTCCAGGAAAATCAAACCAGCAGAACCTGGGAACTATCAAGTCCTCCAACCTCTGCACCGAGATCATCCAGTATTCCTCGCCAGACGAGGTCGCTGTCTGTAACCTTGCATCCATAGCACTACCAACGTTCATCTCGAATGGCAAGTACAACTTCCAGAAACTCCATGACGTGACCAAGGTTGTTACTCGAAACCTCAACCGTGTCATCGACATCAATTATTATCCTGTCCCCGAGGCCCGCACATCTAACATGCGACACCGTCCCATCGGCATTGGTGTACAGGGTCTCGCGGATGCTTTCATGATCTTGCGGCTGCCTTTTGACTCTCCTGAGGCAAGGGAACTTAACCTGCAAATCTTCGAGACGATTTACCACGGTGCCCTCGAGGCAAGCTGTGAATTGGCAGCCGAACATGGCACGTACGAAACGTATCGTGGCTCTCCTGTCGATAAGGGTATCCTTCAGTATGACATGTGGGGCGTCACACCCACCGACCTCTGGGACTGGTCTTCTCTCAAAGAAAAGATCGCTCAAACTGGACTGAGGAACTCGTTGCTTCTCTCACCAATGCCCACTGCCTCGACCAGTCAAATTCTTGGCTTTAACGAGTGCTTTGAACCCTACACGAGGTAATTCGTTTGTCGATTGTGTGACGAAAAGGGCTAACGTTGAACTAGTAACATCTACACCCGCCGAGTCCTTGCTGGTGAATTCCAGGTTGTCTGCCCGTGGCTTTTGAGGGATCTCGTCGAACGCGGCCTATGGAACGACGAGATGAAGAACATGATTATTGCCCACAATGGTTCGGTAGCTAGTATCCCCAGTATTCCCGATGACATCAAGGCCATCTACAAGACCGTCTGGGAGATCAGTCAGAAGAAAGTCATCGACATGGCTGCCGACCGTGGCGCATTTGTCTGCCAGAGTCAGAGTCTTAACATCCATTTGCAATCGCCGACGATGGGCCAGCTGACGAGTATGCACTTCTATGGATGGAAGAAGGGTCTCAAGACCGGAATGTACTACCTCCGCACTCGTCCTGCTGCACAGGCGATCCAATTCACAGTCGACCAGAGCATCCTGAAGACTGCGAAGACCCAGGAGAGTTCTAGCAAGCGAGCGCCGGTCGCTTCCGTCTCAGTTCCATCACCTGCGCCATCTTCGCCTGTTCCTCTTTCTGCCATGGTATCTCAGCAGACCCCCGTTGCAGGGCCTTCTAACAGCGAAAATGGTGCTGTTACGAGTTCATCGACTAGTGAACCTCTTGCTTCCACCTCACAAGGGAATGGAGAGATTGATCCAGAATACGCTGCTGCTTTGCAGCGCCAGAAGGATCGTGAGCTCGCCGAAGCTAAGCTCTTGTGTTCGTTGGAGAACAAGGAAGCATGCCTAATGTGTTCAGGCTGACCAGTTGATGAAGCGGTAGTATTGTGATTGGTCGCTGCTGTGTAAGCTTACCTCTGCTATGTCGATACCTCATTTCGTGTTTCAGTCCTCAATTGTTGTATAATCTGCAGTTGTATGTTCCATAATATAGACTATCTCAGACAGTGTTAAACTGCAAGCCCATGGTTACAGGAGTCGAGGTATACATACATAATCTAAAAGGTATACACGAGTTAGTGGCATAGGGGTGATAAATAAGAGGTTTTACAGCAACCCATTTAAAGAGGGTATACCTGATACAATGTCTAGAGGCGTCCCGGGGACGAGAATACACACAAATAAGCACGTCTAAATCAGACGCGATGAACTGTGAGAATAGCGACGCGACCATCTTGCGCGATGGCATGGTTGATACCTGGATGTATAAGGGTCACGGATCAGATACCACAGGAAGAAATGAAACTAACCCTTGTAACCTGCTTCGAGCAAACCCTCGCGCCATTCGATTTCAGCAACCCACGACATATCATTCCAGCTGCTGCCTTCCAAGGCCCTTTCAACCAGCGTGTCACGACCGATATTGTATCCATTCGGGACGATCATATGGTTCCTGGTCGAGTCCTGAGAGTGTGAATGTTAGAAGAGAAGGTCAAGGAAGAGAATCCAACCGAGACTAACATATTCTTTTGATGCACTTCCAAAAGCAATTGTGAACATCACAGGGACTTACGGCATGTATGATAACTTACGCGAGGAACCAAGCACCAGTATCGGCCATTGTGCCATTCTGTTTCCAGGCGCGGAAATGGTTTCCCCCTAATGGCCCCTGTTCAGATAGGATTAGAAGATATGCCACCAGCCAGACGCACCTATTAAGGTCTCCCAGCATGTACCCCACCTGGGGAAGTAGTGCTGGCGCGCTAAAATATGCTCCGACTTTCTCTTGTCGCCGTCGCCGAGATTGGCTTTGTGGACGTGGCCGTAATGCAAGCCAAGGCACTCCTCGGAGAACCCGATCGATCTTTGGAATGAACATCAGGTCTCTGATTAGGTATGTTGATACTGGTAGAAAGGACCAACTTGTAATATTGACGAAAACCTTCGTCCGTGAGAATGAACGGATCTGAGAGGTTTGATATGATTATGTTCAAGGGTTCACCGTATCTTGGAGTCGTAAACTGCGGATGGTGCTTGTTAGGGGTCAATGCTTGTAAGCGGGGGACCCACGTCGATAAACTGTCCTCCCAGGACCCGTGGATCAGCCCAACCATTTTCTGGCTTTGGTGCTTGGAGAGCCCACGAGTGCAGAGCAGGCTTCTGCGATCCCCACGGGAAGGAGAGGGGGGTGGCAAGGACGACGGGGAGCAGCGAAAGGAGCACCTTGAACATGCTTGGGGAGCCGGGGAAGAGGACAGTGAGAGGCCAGTCTGCGGGGGCACAGCACTCAAGGTGCTGGTGGCATTTCTGGGACACCGGAAACAGGAACGTGCTTGCTCCGAGGGAGGTCACGTGGAAGAGGACACTCGGTTAGGTTAGACTCAACCTTCTGTCTCGAGAGTCGACACTGACAATTTGCAGGTGGCTCGGACACAACTGGCGGAATGTCGCCCACAGGGAGAGTCGACCTCGAGAATGGCTACATGGACATCGATCTGGACGACGAGCGCACCCACAAGGGCAGCACTATCGGTCCTGCCGACTCAGAGACCGCATCTCAGCGGTCTATTCCACTTGGCTCCCCCCACGCCGTCGCGACACCCTTGCGTGCACAAGAATTCTTTGCAAGGAGAGACTCACAGGGTGACTCCATCGAGATCGACTTCAACTCCGAGACCGACGAAGTAAGCGATTCTCAAAGTGCGCGCCGAGTAAGCTCCATCACATCTGCCGCCCCCTCTGCAACGCTCCCTCCAACGCATTGTGATGAGCCAAAATCTTATTCTGCGTCTATGACTTATCCGCCTACACTCCCTTCCCCAGCAGCCGACACGGAATCATTCACCTCAGCAAATTCCTCCTATTCCAAAAAAGCTAGACCTGAGTCCATGTTACTCCAACCTCCTGAGGGTCCCTTAGTTCTTGGTATTGCGTTGGTGGACTTCAACCACTTGGTGAGTTTGCATTCATACACGACTTGCCTCGTAGCCTAGACAACGGGTAGGTCGGGCCCCGGATTGAATTTAGCCAAGGGGATGTTTTCGACGATGAAGAAATCGCCAAAATGCTGCCCTTCCTGGCACTTCCAGACGGTGCTCATCTGGTGCGTGTTTGTGCGAAACACACAAGATTGTTCTCATTATAGTGCAGTCAACGGAAGACTATTCCTACTTCCACCTTGTACCAAGTACACCCAATCCAAGCACAATATTTGGCATATCGTAAGTTGGCAGACATCCAAATATCCTAGGATTGACTCTTCATGCAGATGTAACCGTCAAATTGCCACATCAACTCTACTTGTAAAGGACGTAGACATGACTCGGTCTATTGTACAGAAGGCAGTCGTCGTCTTGGCCAGCAAACCAGTGTTCGGTCCCATACGGTGAGTACTGGCAGATTGACACCCCGGCCTTTTCCTGACCAGCGGTAGGGACCGTTTGGGAGTTGTTACCAGGGCTCTTTTTGACCAAAGGTACGTTGTCTTCGATGGGTCCTTTTGGCACTCCCTATGACATGATCCCAGAGATTTTTCGGATACCAAAATTTTGGTGGAATTCGGGAATTCCCTGGAAATGTCTTTGCGTACCCAGCTCACGGAGAGTGGTTTACACATTGGTCAGTCGAGGTCATATACTTGTATATGTCCACACTAACGGCCTAGCCAGGCACGAGCTTGTAAGTAACTCCACCTGATTCAGGGGTTAACCCCAACTGTAACTTGTTTGCAGGAGAGCCTTTGTCCATGCATTCAGACAAAAGACTCTAGTAATGCTAAAGGCCCTGATGCTCCAAAAGAAGGTTTACTTAGTCATTATTGGCATGCCATCCAAGCTGAATATCATATAGATCATGTTTTTTGGCCACCCGGTTGAAAGACTTTGTACCTATCAGTATTCCCTGATCTCCCTTATACCCAGTATGTTATTTGCAAAGTCGGTGCAACAGCCTAACTCTTTACAGGTCTTTTACAGACTCTGGATGACTGTGGCTCGCCGCCTTTGGCAGCGCGAGCGCCTACACTTTCCCGTCCAAACTCACTTAAGACCTCGGACCGCAAGAGTATGCTGACTTACTTGGGCTTACCACTGGACTTGTTTGGAAAGGTAGTCCACATTCGGCTCATACAGCCATACTATCACTCACCCCAGCGGTGTATATTTTTCCCAGGATGCATTCTTTCAGCCTTATCTTCCCCTTCAACAAATTGATCTTTTGAAGGATTCTCAGAGTTGGTTATGTGGAAGTACCAACACCATCGTCACGCAGCAGAAGGAAATAGATTTGCTTATCAATGTTCGTGTCGGTGAAGATCGATGCACGTATCCTAACATATCCCTCGCAGACAGAGACCGCTACCATCGAATTTAGAAATCCAAGGCTGGAACGATTGGTTGCCCTCACAGCAGCTGATAGAAGATGGATGGATGAAATAGTCCGGGATGTCAATGATGCCTGGGACGACGGTGACCCCTTAAAACCTGCAATGCAGTACGAAGTTCTTGAAATGATTGTAACTGGCTAACATTGTGTTCTGTTCAGCTTTAAGGGTAGCGATGATTACCTTAGATCCAAGGTGTGGCCAACTCATTTCTGGGAATATCAGAACTGTGCCAATGAATGATGCCTACCTAGTTCGAGGAATACGTCTCCGCTGCCTTAGCGTGCGTACGATATCGAGAGTTCGTAACCAAAGGGAGGGGAAATAGTGTTATCATCACTGGGGCTAGTAAGTCTGCAACCCACGAATGACTGCGGGTGAACTCATCATTATATTGCCAGCTGGAGATGTTAATTCCTTCGAGGACTTTAATGCTGTATGGCTATCAGAATTTACAAAGACGAACGCGTATGATGTATGGAACCGGTCAACAGACCCAATGTTATTTGACATTGTAGAACCACGGTCGGTCTTGATTACGTGGACTTGGCGCTACAATTTACTCACCTACTAGCGCCAGACATCCTTGTAATGAGAGGCCGTCAGTAGTGGCTGACATTGGCTTGAGGCTCTCTGAGGGTATCCAGGACCTCAAACTGGACCAGCAACTTGCTCCGACACGCGAGGCCATTTCACGGACGCTGACTGCGGGCTCCACCAATTTCTTCAAAGCTGTTGACGGGGTCCGTGGTCGTTTGCAACAGCGAATCGCAAGTTCTACGTCTATAACTTCCGACGTCTCTTCACAAAGCACCACCGTCGAGACATCCAAGTCGGAGGCAGACCTGACACAATCACCCGAACTTAGCAAGCAAGAGATCGAGGTAGCGCGCCAAGTATCACCAGATTCTAGTGCCTCTCCAGTTTCGAGTCGACCTACTAGCGTGGCGCAGGCTGCTGCAGACACGAAGGCCGTGCTTAGCTCGTGGGGTGTCGGGATTCAGTCGCTGTGGACGAGTCGAACTGCACGGCTCTCAGGGGCGCGTTTGAGCGTTGCGAGCGTCGCGTCACGTGAATCTGCGGCTGGCCCTGCACCTCCGTTATCCGCCGCGTCCACTGCTGCTGCAAATGGCGTGGCATCGCCGACACGGCAACGCACGATGGTGGAGCCAGTCCCTGAACTGTCAGAGCCTTTTGTTGTTGAGGACCACTTAGACCATACAGAGCAGGAGATTCATGGCGAACCAACAGGAATGGCGCTATGATCCGTCGGTTATTCTTTGCCTTCAAATCTCCATTCTCTGTTGCTTACATCACAGGCACATGCAGTATGATTAGTCTGCGGCTCCGGGATGCCCTTCTGGACGGGGCTTATGACGGCCTGTTTAATGTACTCATACTATACCACACACACACTGCCTACGGTACTGTATTGACTCATGTAAATCAACCAGGCAATTCCATAGCTATTGATTGCGTCTGCGAGCCAGGCAGGTCTTCGTTAAATTTTTGGTGAATGTATCTGCATAAACAGTGACAAGTCAATCCCAGCGGAGGGTGGCAGTTTTGTGGAAAGCCAGGAGTCCTGATGAGTCGGTGGTGGCCATATGTGATCAACCGTTGTCATGAAATCGTAGCGCGAGGCTTTCCATAGTCTCATCCGATGGATACCCAAGTTGTGGGACAACAAAATGAAGGGTGTTCTAGCGACATAAATCAGTGACTGGAGGTATTTGATCGACAAGGTTGCGACTCCACAGTCTGACGAACTGCAATCTGTCAAGATAGTCGGTGCGGAGGATTGCTTCAAAATTCATAAGAAAAAAACTCTGACCCCCACATCCGCCGAAGAGGTGGATAAGCTGAATGTAGTAATTCCCATCTAAGAATGTCTCATTGATCCAGCGAAGAACAACGTGACGGTCTTTGGAGCCCGCCACCACCAAGCCCGCACGAACTCCTTTGTGGCGCCGTTATCGGGGTACTGATCACCGTATGGGATGACGAGCTGCGGCAGCCATGCTTTCAGGGAGTGGGATTGCTAGGGGATGTCCAGGATGACATGGTTAGCATTTTGTGTGGTGGGAATGAAAACACCTGAGACTCCGGTTGACTTGAGAAATACTTCCAGGGAATCCTTAAGATATATGTATCTGAGTGTGGAGACGATCAGCCTATGGAGGTCTATTGGCTCGTAAAATTTCAACAAGTTATGTACCTACGTATGACGCCAAATGGCAATTTGGCAAGCCATTAAAATTTAATTCGACTCTGGCTGTGCACGTCCAACGGGCAGGCTGTGTGGCATGCTGCACTCATGCTGTAACAACCGATGGCGGACTCACAGAACCTGTTATACTTGAAAATGTTTGATGATTGAGCAAGCCGCTTCGAAGTCAAAGTTACGATACCTATTATCTCCCAGAAGAGTACAATCAACCTCCTTGACTACGGTCGTCAGATTTTTCATGTGAACCAACGAATGTCCGCGACGGAATAATCTCAGTGTGATTGGCCGCGCACAAAGAACCGAACCGAAATATAGAGTTCAAACCTTCACGGGCGTCCGAGCCAGCCTTGATATGACTCTCAGCTTCCTCCGAGATAGCAACCGAGTGTTGCGTGCTGCCCTCAAGTTCTAAAAAACTTATCGGAAGCGCTGGCAGTTGAAGTTGATGGCGGGACCTTGGCATTACATAATACTATATCAGCAGTGGTAAGTACGGCAATCAACCTCTTGTATTCAACGTCTGGCTTCCCTGCAGCAGATTTCCTCTCCCAGGTCCCAGCATTGAACCTGTACCCACTGAGATCGACTGCACTGGCTCGCAATGGCAATGGCTACCCCAATCCGCAAGAAACGCAACTTCAAAGCACTTCAACTGGACGTTTCTCTCTCTGCAACGCCCAAAGACCCTGAACCAGTGCCAACCAGAGTCGCGCCAACAACAACCGTGGCCAAAAGCAAGAAACGGCCGCCACCCATGACGCTGAACGCCCCAAAACTTGGTCAGACACCTGCAGCCAACGATACTGACGGATGTCCACCAGTTGCAAATGGTCTGTCATCTGCATCGGGGACAGGTGCAGCGTCCTCGCGTCGGAATACGTATCATGCTACTCTATCAAATACCCTCGCAAACCTGGATATGAACGCGGAGACGCGTTTTGACCTCCGCAATGAAGACCTCAAGGATTTGCAGGAGCTCGGCCAGGGTAATGGAGGGAGCGTTAAAAAGGTAGAACACATCCCGTCTAAAATGATCATGGCCAAGAAGGCGAGTACCATCAACCTCATCTCATTATCTGCTGTCATTTATTCGTTGACTGTTGATCAGATCGTCCTCATAGACGCGAAACCATCAGTACGGAAGCAGATCTTGCGTGAACTTCACATTATGCATGACTGTCACTCCCCGTACATCATCTCGTTCTTTGGTGCCTTCTTGTCCGACCCCAACATATGCATCTGCATGGAGTTTATGGACAAAGGGTCTCTCGATGGCATCTATAAGAGAATTGGGGCTATCGACATCGACGTGGTTGGGAAAGTTGCACTGGCTGTGCTAGAGGGGCTGACCTACCTCTATGACGTGCATCGCATCATACACCGTGGTATGGATCATGTACCTCTTTACGCCTTTACTCTGACGTTGGATCATCAGATATCAAACCATCAAATATCTTGTTTAACTCTCAGGGACAAATCAAGATATGCGACTTTGGCGTTTCCGGAGAGCTCATCAACTCCATAGCGGATACCTTTGTGGGCACGTCCACGTATATGAGCGTATGTTCTGTTCCACTGCCTCGCTGTTTCATTTTCTAAGTGTTACGCAGCCTGAACGTATTCAAGGCGCGCAATATACTGTCAAGTCTGATGTCTGGTCCCTTGGTATATCCCTAATAGAATTGGCTTTGGGACGCTTTCCCTTCTCGGAATCGGATCCAGATGATTCTGACTTATCTGACTTGGAGGGGACACTATCCCCGAACTCGATCGCAATACGCCCAAAGGAGAAAGACAAGAATGTGAAGAAGGATCGAAGGAAAAGTAAGGGTGTGAGCCTACAGGGAGGTGGCATGATGATGAGCATTCTGGAGCTACTTCAACATATCGTCAATGAACCTGCCCCCCGTTTGACTGGACGGTTCCCAAAAGAAGCAGAAGATTTTGTAGACAGCTGTCTGCTTAAAGATCCCGATGCGCGAAAAACACCAAAGGATCTTCTGGTAAGTGGCGCCCGCTTTTATAACCTACTTCATACCTATTCATTTCCCGAAGAAACATCCTTGGGTAGAACAAGCGCGGGTGTCTACCTTCGACCTCGAAGCATGGGCAAGCACGTTTTGAGCCCACTCCTCTCGTCGGTCGCATTTTTCGTTATCATCCATCTTCTTGCATTCCCCCCATACCACTTGCTACATACTCGTTGCCGTTGCACGTCTTTATCTCACCTTGTCAACGTTCTTTTTGTATTATATAGTTCATAAATCCTGCGCAAGATTAGTTGGCCAACAACGCCGGATTTCTCAGTGTGTTCGAACAATGAACACTGATTGCGATCGTTTGCAACGCCCATTGGGTGCTAGTATTACATTTTCAGGTGAGGAATTCATCATATAATACATTCGAGAGAAAAGGAAAGGTTAACTTGGTTGGAGTACCCAAGGAATGACGAAAGAGTTTGCAGCGCACGTCACGGCCTCGACGGACAATGCCAGTCGCGCTGAATTGACGCGTACAACGTTGTCAACCGCACGAATTGGAACCAAAGCTTCACCCACCCATCATGAGCCATTGCAGCACCAATACTCGTATGCTTTTTGATTGTTGATCGTACAAGACCTCCGGGTCTCAAAGTGCGAAGCTTGGGGGGGACACTGTTTGCCACACCCATTCCAGAACCCATCGCACCACACAGATCTCGAGAGTAGGTCAGTGCGCCTTGCTGGAGTTGCCGCGCCATTGGCAGTCGCAGGGGTGATCAACCACCCAATACCCAGGGCGACCAACGTACGCAGCGCAACCATTTTTCCTTGAGCTTACACTGCATTTGAGTCAGCCTGGCTGATTATGGTGCAGTCGCTGCGGTGTAAAATGGAAACCTACCTCCTACAGTCCACTTAAGTGATTCGGAGATAACGCAGCTTTCCCCGCTTTTACCACTTTGTCATGGCTAACTTTTAAAGAATCTGTGGCATGTGAGACATGTCATCTAGCTGTCAAATTGTACGGAAGATTGCATGTCATTCATTGGCCGCTTGTCGTCGTTATTGTGAAGGCTCCACAAATTCGTACTAGCATTGATTAGTACGCTTGTCTGGAAATAATTGGAATGGAATAGATGGCTGAAAAGAATCCCACCGCTATTCACGTAATCATAACATTACTGTGTTCTAGATAAGCGGAGGGTTCTGTCACTAATATCAATGTATTTCCTCCTTGTTCGCAAGTCGAGTAACACAGGCCATCCTAACGAGTCATGCTCTGAATTATGTGCGTAGATATAATTCAATGAAAGCTACATCGTCAGCGGATACCCTACAATGCGTCAATGCATAATAAGTAATAGATAGGAAATATGTCGATTAAACGTATATTTCATTGTGTTCATAAATGGCACGAGGCTTGTAATCGAGTGGTTTGTAGTCCATCCGCAGCTTCACAGTGTGATGGAATTTAGGCCGCTTGTAGGGAATTATTCGGCCCTTGCCTAAATGGATGCTAGTGGAAGACGTCAATTGCCTGCTCTTCAGTAGACTCCCGGAAAGCTCACCTCCACTTCACGTGCCATTTGCCATCCTCGTCTTGCCAGGACCAAGGCAGTGGGATGATCTCAAGTAACCACCAGGCCTTGGTGGTTTGCAAGTCATCAAATAGGGGAGCAATCGCGTCCTCGAACTCTGGATCCGATGATGATGATAGCCTTGTAGCCGATCCCGAAGAACCGACGTTGCACCTTTGCAGATTGCTTACGGTATCAGGTTCCTTGATGACAGGAGTGTCAAGTGTGGTCCCGTTCTCTGCTGCTTTTACCGGCATTATGATGCCAAGGTTTCTCAGTTCCTCATCTTCAAACAAAATGCCACACTCAGACACGATGATTTGTTCTATCATCCATCGTAGTGTGATTTGAGCCAAGGAAATCTTGACGCCATTCTCCACATTTCCACCACCAATGTCTATGTAAGAGGGTTTCAGTTGACGGGGTTGGAGGGGGACTATCTCTCACGCACCACTGTGACAGCCTGCGAACCATACCTCTAACACATCCGTTTCGAATACGTCCGGCCTAGAGGGCAAAGGCTCCTGAGAAGGGACCTGTTGATAAGCACCATATTCCGCTGCTTTGCCGTTCGGAGACTTGAAATTGAAGAAACCGTGAATGCTCGACAGCACTTGCTTGGACATTGGGCAATGTTCTTCAGGGGGTCGGTGGTAGAGGTTTGGTCGGAACTTGGCTCTACGCTAGGGCGAGGTGAGTTAGATAATTAAGACGATGGAAGGGAAACTTGCTTCGTCAAGAGAGAGAGCATGTCGGAAGGTCCGAATAGCCGTGTTGGAATCCGTAAACGGCAAATTACGACTGAGTAGTGTCCCTGTACTTTGAACAGTGTCCCTGACAGAAGTGGTTGGCCCGAGAGTATTGCTGTGATGAAATGAATCATACCACACGCCAACAAACTCCACCTTGACATCCTGGCAGAACTCCTTTTTGAAATTTGCAGCAAGTTCGATGCCTTTCTTGTCTGTTCGCGTGTAGAACTTGTATGCGAACGTAACAGTTTGAAGGTTGTCAGGGGGAAGTAGTCCAACCTTCCGAGAAGGGTGAGCGAAAGCCCCATCATAGTGCAATATCACAGACTCACTTTAGTCAACATCCCCGCAAGTGCACGGGCAGTATACGCTCCACGGGAGAACCCTGCAACGTGGTTCAGTGGTGCTAAACGCAGTCGGTGCAAGCATCCTCACCAAACAAGCAGATCTTGTCGCCCTTGCGGTAAGTGCGCATCAAGAATTTATAACCATCCATGACATGTGCATCGAGGTACCTAAGCACTTTGTCGCACTAACGTTCCATGGAGCGGGAGGAATAAACGCACCATGCAGTGGCTTCGTCCAAGAGTTTCGCCAAACAAGTAAACAAAGGAGAAACGACGCCTGGTTGGAAGTACGTTCCTATCCCTGGCTAAAGCTCTATCAGAGGAGTCGGACAAAAAGGATTTTCAAAACAAACCTGGTAGTAGCATCGCTGGCGATCTGCATCGTCTTTGCAGAGAAGAGAAAATAACTTGACCACATTCGTATTCTGGAAATCGTTCAGAGTCTATCAATAACAGGTTGCTAGTACTCACATCGGAGTCAAACTGTCCGGCGGTGCCATCAAAGCATAGGACAAGGGTTCGGGGTGCCGCAGCTTCTGCTCTTACATTGTCGTCACCCATTTCAATCACGCTGATTCGGACACTCAAGTGTCAGGGTACTTTCAGGGGAAGTCGCTGTAAAAGTTCCTGGTTAGCGACGCTGGGGGCGTTTGAAGCTCAAAGTTAAGGAGAGAGTCAATCGGTTTACTAGCCACAGGAAATGTCGCTTTGAATTTAGAGGCATCCATGTGGGGCTTTTGTAGGGCACTTGCCACAGGAACAGGCCAGGCCAGGCGATGCCCAGTAATGTAGCCGCATGATTGTAAAATGACCTACGTTAGGCAGCAAACCATGTTGGGAAAGGTTTAAGTGAACAGGCTACCCAGTAATGGCAAAGACTTCAAGGGTCCGTGCTGCGCTGGTGCCTGCCAGGTGGTGCATGGATGTTTTCCATTTGTGGTCGAAAGGGGTGACCTGACGCTGTCGAGAACACAGCCTGAGCCTTATGCACTGACTTGGAGTTACACTCGTACCCGAGATAGGTCTGCCCCACTTTCTCGCAACAAGTGACAAAGGTATAGGGATTACTATTGAAGGAGTCCCACTATACTCGTACTGCTTCTAGCCAGTCGGTCAATACGTCAGGATCCCAGGATGCCCACTTTCCGGTTCACCAATTCCAGCTCCTCGACCAGTGTCTGGTGGCGATACGCAAGACGAATATTGGGGACGTTTGTCTATTGTCCATAACGACAGCATCATTCGCATCAGTGATATAACGAGAAACCAAACTCCACAGCATACTATACCTTATGGATGTCATTGCCAGCCGCACCCGGAAGGTACCAGGTTTGGCCAAGCCAATGGCGCTTGACCTCCATTTCGAAGCCACTCTGTATCACAGAGTTACGGGCTAGTTCCGCCAATGAACTTTGTGGAAGTTTGTAAATCTGTTTCACTGCTAAATTTCCGTTTCATACTTGTCAGAATGAATCCTACATGAGCTGCCACACTGTATTCTTCAAGTAGCGGTTCCTGCAAATCGATTACAAAAAGTCACAACTCTCCACTTCAATGATGCACGTACCTTGGTGAAATGGAACTGCAAAGGATCATCTGTGCTAAGACTAACGTTCAGTCCCACCTTGAAGAAGTCAGGGAGGGGGTTGCGTTCGTAGGTTAGGAACAGGGCATTGTTGCTGAGAGGGCTCATCGCCAAGCCGATCTGTCTAAGATAAAACAGATATTGTAGCGCCGGAACTTTTCGAAGAAGAATTCCATGGGAAATCGAATGAGATGTGAGAAAAGCGGAAGTAAGGTGGTCTGTGTCTCCCGCCTCCCCTGCATGCGGCCTGAACACAAATGTATCTATTCGAATAACTCAGTAAGGCGTTTATGCAACCAGTTATCGGCCACTTACTGAAACCTCGAGCTTGCCGCCAATGGTTAAGACTAGCCATGTTTGCGTACATGTAATACATCCTGCAACCACGGCGATCATTTAAAACTCGTACAAGCCAGTCTAAACTGAACTTACCAGTATGAGAAGGGTGGGTTTTGGTTAGAATCCCAAAGGCGAGGGTATGGAAATTTACGGTGAATCCGCCGCTCGGCCTTTGATTCATCGTCCACGCTGTCAAATCCGATTACTCGCTGCAGGAAGACATGAAGCTCCGGATGTGAAGTTGGGTCCTTCGTAACCTCAAACAAAGGTTTGAATACATCTGGAACGGGGATAAGCGAGATAGTAAAGCGGTCAACGGACCAAGATGCTCACTGATAACAATGTCTTCAAAAGTGTTCACAATGCCATTTTCCTTGTACGCATTATACAGTCTAGGCAGTTGAACCAGCCAACGGACGTTGTGCGAATAAAGCTTGTTATCTACCACCCATTTCGCAACCTTGTCCCACTCATCCGGCGACCTACCGTAAACGCTGGCACGCCATTCGCAGTTCTAATTCGGGACACTTGGGTTCGCAAATTAGAACCTTATCAGTGATGCCTTACCTGATATTTGCTTTGTTCCAAATCGGTCATCACCTCTATTGAACTATGGGTTATCTGTATGAATGAGGTACGATTATCTCACCCTTGGTAAGCTCAGCGAAGTATCGACCATCGATGCGATTGTCGATCTTTAAAAATATCTCTCGCAAACGAGACTCTCCTATCGGATTGTACTTGAGGTTAAACTTGTCGAATCGGTGGAACGAGTCCTGGTGAGCGTGCATGTCGAGCGTGTCGATGGAAAGGTCATATGCACTCAGTTTGAGTGACTGGAAGACTTGCTCTAGCGTCAAATCAGCTCCATCACGAAATATTACCACATCCTATAGGAAAGAGTCAGGATATACTTGCGGAAAGTATATGTCCATTACGTTGGAGTTGCGCTTCATCTTTGACTTGATAAATCGTAAAAGGTGTTTCTGATTCATACAACTTGCGAGGTGCACATGAGTGTCAACTTTGCGCACATTGTAGAAATCTCTGGGAGTGGTGTCAGAGAGATTTATATTAGCGACGGCAAGGAACTGAACCTATGGGGAACACTCTGTGTCGGAAAATGAATACCAACCAAGGAATCGTGTTAAGTGCTCTTACCTTCATTTCCGCCAATTCGTGAGATTCATTGAGCAAGCTAAACATCTCAAATTTGCTCGAAAGGTATTTAAGCCTGCGGTATGCAATGCTCTTTGCAGGGCCGTCGGAAATGACCGAAAGTACGAAGTCAAGGTCGATAAAGTATTCACGAATTGATGGGATATCGAAAAGTGGCTTCCGTTCTGTACACCCCTGTTTAGTCACCGAGAAAGCAAATCCAGAGGGATACAAACCCCCATCCGCAGGATAAACCTGGTACACGCCCTTGTCATCGAGTTCAAAAGTCCACTCCTGAGAACCAGGTACGTCACATTTTGCGACCTCAAACTCGCCGTCACCAGAATCGACATGACCATCAATATTGACGGCCTCTTTCTCTGCACCAAAGTGCCAGTGAGGGGGAGGAGGTTTGGGATATATTTTCCATGGTTGGAATAGACTCTGCTCAGCTCTAGCTTTGGAAAAATCCATGCCGGGCTGAACTCCGGATACATCGGCATACCCCTCAGTGAGACCATGGAAGGTGCCATCATGATCTCTGGGATTGTCGCCTAGTCTCTGTAGTGACTTGCGTATGTACTTGTCACGTAGTTCTAAGGTCCGCTGGAAAAGCTGGAAGACACGTGCGTGCTCCGGAGTGATGACTGGATGACCTAGAAGTTGTCTCAGTGCCAAGAGATGAAACGGCAGTTCTGAAGGTCCGCACTCAGGACCTGTGGTTCTCCGATGCGAACCCTTTCTTCGTCATCAAGAAAGGGTGAGACAGGAGCAGTATCCTTCGCAGTCTCTGGGACGAGGCTTTCCCGTATCCCCTCCAGTTTCAACGTTCCGGCAACGGGTGGACCTGTGTCAGTAAACACTATGGAGACGTCAGAGGTGCGTCGTTGTGCCCATCTCTTTTCCTCCATCTGTTCGCAGATGTCGATCGCATAGCTTAGCGAAGATCAAAGAGAACCCGGTGCAACGCACATGTCGCAGACTCTTTTCGTCGGTATATCCGTAAAAGCCGTCTCTAGACTCGGGAATGTGTATGTGATCTGAGGTATCCTGCGGTCTCGATTCATCGTTCGTGGCCATGTTTTAAAGCGAACAAGTCGGTAGCGATATTGTCTCTTCGAGATAAAGAGAAGGAGAGCCATTTTGAATTCGCGCTTCAGAAGTCTGGTGGACCAATGGGCATCCAGTGAACACGTGATTTACCCGCAGAAATATTGAAATATTTCCAAAGCTTATCCAAAATTTAATCGTCTTCGTCCATCGTCGAGCTCAGCGTTGAGGTCCGCACAGGCGGACAGCGAGGGAACCACCGAGGTAGCAGAACGACGAGAACCATGGGGAATGCGACATCTCACGCAAATCAAACCCGACCTTCGCCGGGCTCCGCCAGGCGAATCGATTCATCCGCACACAGACAAGCTCCATCGCACTCTCCGTCTCCCAATCCAAATCAGCCTCATCGCTCTTTGCGCACGAAGAAAAGGTCTCTCGAACTTCCAGATCTTGCATTGCTCTCTTTGACCCCAGGAGGCTCATCCAACTCTTCGCCCTTATCGCAGCAACGCCGGCACCCAAGGGCTGCTTCTCCCATCCCGATCCCGATCCCTGTATCTAACAATGGCACTATGAACAATGCTTCCAACACTGGTACTTCTCCTCGCGGAAGGCAACCACATGTGAGGCCAAGAAACTTAGATTCTACAAACTATTCGTCGGAACTACTTCTTGATCAACCCCCTTCGACCCATATCCCCGTCCATCATTACCATCGCCCGCCGCGTGATAGCCCCTACTTCCGCGGTGCTCCTTTGCGATATAACTCGACACACTCATTTGCATCGCGCGGCCAATCCACAGTTCCGCAACCTCGTATACAAGAGTTATATGCAGAGAGCCAGATGGATGCGTCCAGTCAGTCGGATCAGCGGGAGGAGTTCGTGCCAGAGACTGTTCAGACTACTCTTCCTCTCGCCTTGCCCAAGGCAGAAGAAGAAATATCGGGCATCAATGCCAATTTTCTTGACGAAAATGGGCAGCTCATTCACAACCGTCCTCCCCGGCCTTCCGATGACATAAAAGAACCCGTCCACGTTAAAATTACTTGGCGGGGAGGCGGAAAATCTGTCATCCTTGTTCGTGCAGGCGATGATAATTGGAAAGGCCGACAGCACATGGAACCTGAGTATGTATCCATCACATGACGAGTTGCACGACATTGATCCGAATTGTAGTGATCCGCCAGCGGATACTTCATGGTCGGTATTGGTATGGCTGATGCCAGGGACGCATCACATTCGTTTCATCGTCGATGGTCAGTTACGGACCGCTGACGACCTTCCAACGGCAGTTGATGACGAAGGGAGTCTTGCTAATTATGTTGCCGTCCCCATTCCTCACACCCCGCCGCAATCCATCGCTCTCCCGCACACACCCGCAAAGCTGGTAGTCAATCAACATGTTCATTCGTTTTGGTCAAGTACATCTACGCACGACTCTGTCGCTGATGCGCCCTCCACATCAGATCCCAACAGCAAGAGTCGCAAATGGACGGACGAGATACCCCCAGAACTTTTGGCAGCTGCTCGTGAAGAGGAGGCCTACCTCGCCTACACCTCCTCTATGGAATATGATCAACATCCGGACAGAGATTTGACACCCGTTCCTGCACCTAATATTCCGCCTGCACCGGCTCTCCCTCGACACCTTGATAAACTGATTTTAAATGTTAAAGTCGGCCAGCCCCCTGTCACCAGAGGCCGCGATCGGGAACGTGAGAGGGAGCGTGAAAGAGAGCGAGAGCGAGAGCACAGGCGGAGGCAGGGTAGATCGCTCCTTGGAATGACCAGTACAGTTGCCCACGATAACCACAAGGACAAGGAGGAGGAAGTTGAACCCTCGCCGATACCGATAACTACGGCAAGTGGAACGGATGTCACGATAGCACATCTGTCCACCCCTGCGCATGCTCATACACGACTGGGATTGGAAGGCCCTGGCTCGGCTGATGATGCCAGTGTGCTCCCTGTTCCTTCACACGTGGTATTACATCACTTGAGTACAAGCGCAATACGCAATGGAGTACTTGCCGTGGGGAGCACGACGCGGTATCGCCAGAAGGTTATTATCCTTTTGTCCTTCTTTCTACATGTCATTAACTCGCTTCTCGTTACAGTATCTCACCACGATCTATTATAAACCCACCTAAGACATACGATTGCCAAGTTAGCTAGGGTTTCCGGGGCTACAACGTTCTGTCCTTAGACAAGATCTGCACCGTTCGCCATATCATGCCATCGCGCCACCTTCGGGAATTCCTAGATTACGTCCTATAAGATTGCTTTCTGAGGGTATCGCCTATGCCATGCCTTCACCTTTCGCATTCATGTCACAAAGTTCATTTGATGTACGTCACGCTTGTATACGTATGTGACCTTCTTACTTGGCTATGAGCATTCGGCCCTACATATGTTTCATCATGCACACATTGACGTTAGATATCGACGTAGACTATTACATAGCCAAAGAAAACAATCTCTGTACCAGCTGTGAGCAAAAAGGATGCAAAAAAAAACAGTAGCCCACCGCGAGGCTCGAACTCGCAGCCTTCAGATTCCAAGTGGGAATCACCCCGCCATAAAAGTCTGACGCTCTGGCCAATTGAGCTAGGCGGGCACCGATAATGAACATCGAAGTTCTCTGCATAGTCATTGACACACTGGAAGTGCACATCTAGCATCCTACGTATCATGGCACCACACCTTATTAGCAGGTACCTGACAGGAAAAATGTGGTCGTGGTCCCGTCTTGGCGCCCACCTCATAATGTCGGATTGGCAGCTGCGTCCCCCTCTGAATCACAAGCACACTTTCAAAGGTTAGTACTACCGTTACCCTCTCATTCAGATGACCCCAAGGTGATGTAAGGGAAATTCGGACCTATAGTGGATTTGCAGTCTGCTAACTGCTGATGAGATGGTGACGCCGTCACGGAGCCTGTCTGTTAAGCCCGCAGCACAGGATGTCCACGACCGGATGGAAATAGATGTTGAAACAGCCCTTGAATGCCGATTGCCACACCGCTCTAACTTACACTCTAAGGTACTGGACTTAGACAATCACAACGGTCGTTAGCTAACACATTTGTGTTGGCGACACATCCCTATTGTCGAAGATGAAGACGACAATTCGCAATAATCTCAAACTTCAAACTTGGAACTCCTTTCCCTTTTCCACGAGCAATGTATTGCATCCAAACAAGGAAAGAATGACCTGCAACCTAGTCCCAGAAATTTACGGTGACCCGAGAGCTCAGTGCTCGACTACTAAAATTTGACTGTTATTTCGTTGCCTTCGTAACATGGCCACTTACACGGACTTGCGCTGAGACATAACGGTTCCGTTAAGGTTCGCAATGTTGCATCCTGTTCGCCGTGAGCATCAGATTCATTGTGGGTCCCCATTGGTCTTTTTGATGCAAAAGTTTTCAACCTCCAGGAGATCCACTCAATGTCTTGTTCCGCATTTGATGACGGGAACGGCGCCTGTCCTCAACGCCCTAGTTTCTTAATGCTGACTCCAAAAGAGTTATGTAAATATGACGCCAATGGCGCGGAATATCACTGTTCCTCAGCCAGTACCTGATCTGAGAGCCTATCGCTGTCTGGGCAGGTGCCCTCCTTTATGCCATCAAGGGTGAACCTACTTACCCGTCCGGGAGTCACCTAATATCCGGAACCCTACTACCTACTGCCGTCAGTATTGCAAGCGCATCGGAACTTGCGAGTCTCCAAGTCAGCATTGACCCATCGGGGGACCATGCATCATGTTCAAGTGAATCGCTAATGACGGAACTTTTTTTTAATGAAAATCACAAAGACAATGAAATATCCCCCCGGACACGAATCCCTGAGGGACCATAATAGACCCCGCAGGTTATTTCAGTTCCCCATGGCTGGATCCACAACTTCTTGGGTGCTCTTCCGCGGATGGTTGAATCAGGATAGGCATTTTCAGCCGATATGTTGCACGCAATTTTCCGCTCACCGAAGGTTCATTTCCTGTGAGTGTAAATTTGTAAACACCGCCATTGGACGCCATCCTGTGGTGCCTACATGTGCCGAGTATGCTTGTCCTTGATGCTATGTTGAATTCACGAATCTTCTCATAGTAGAGATGGTGGCGATGGCCATTGCAACCTGCTCCACAGTGCAGAGCCAAGGCTGAAATCGGAACGGTGACAGCGAACACGTGTAGGTCGCATGATGCAGGGGTAGAGTTCAGGGTACCGACATTCAAGAAGGCTGTTCAACACTTTGAAACCAATTCTCAGCTCGGTGTCGGACTGACATCGGAAGAAATGGCGAACATGACTCTAGAATGGGCGCATATCAATCATTTGTTGGCTTCTGCTGAGTGGCACGAACTGCGGATGGGCCTGATAACTGGCGCTTGCCAAGTTACTATATCGCGCAGAATCACACAGTATCCCAAACCACATCTGGTATGTTTCTTGAGCTATTCCTGCTATCCTGCTAACCACCGCACTATCCAGTATGAGCCCTCGGGGAAGTGTCCAACATTGCAAGTGTTTGCGCTTGTCAGATATGATGACAGTCGAAGTGAAGTGGTGGTAACGGACACGCCCATGCTTATTATTAGACTGAATGGCTTACGGGATCTTCCCCTATTCGTGACCTTCGGGAACAGCCTATGCGTCTATCGTCGGATATTCGGTAGCCTCCTTGCCCGTAGATTCCTGGATTATCGCGCGTCACCGTCCATTTCTTTCCTCGACTCGGTCCAGCAGTTCACATCAGGCATCGTGTGTTCGTCCCCCCCAACCGCACCCTCCCCGATCTCTTCAGATCTCTTCCTGGCACGCTTGGGCAAGGGGAGATCATGAGTGGTTTGCTTCGGAATGCGGTAGCTCTTGTTCTTCCCGCTTTGGATAGCTCAGGTTCTAATTCGGCACCCCTAGGTTGAGCAGTGCCACCCGTTAAGTGCGGACTATGTCCTAATGGCGCCTGGATTGCGACAGCCTTAGTAGATGGCGTTGACAGGCCACATGTTTTCATAAGATTCATCTGGCGCAAGTTGTCGGATCAAGGCACTTTTTTTTCCTATACAGCATCACGGCATGGTGGAGTGTGCCAATATAAGGGTTCGATGGCCTTCCGTGTCTCCCTGCACCTTTGCAAACGATCGTGAACACTACACAGTCGATCGCAGAATGCCCACGAAAAAAGAAATGCAGCAGCAGTACCGATTAAAAGAAACCCAAGGTTTCGCCGATCTCCATCATGCACTGTACGCTGTCAATCCCCAATTGCCAATACGGCGAGATGTTCCGCGATACCAGCTTCTGCTTCTGGGTAAGCAATGCCATCATGGACCACAGATTTATATCATTGATATACACACTCAGCCGCAGAGCAGATCAGACGGCTAGCGGAAGATAGACAAAAACTTACCGACCAGTTAACTTACCTACCACCAACTCCATCGCAGGCTATGTATTTCACCCCTGCAGAGGTGGCTAATTCCGATGATTCGGCAGGTATGCATATACTAGTGGCACTAGATGAGGCTCACACCACCCAAAAGATATTTGTAACACTCATTTTGAAATGCTGGGGGCCTATCATAATCACATAGAACAATCACGACTCGCTTTTGACTGCACCAATTTCGGGGCCTACTCACACCTCCAAGGCCTCGAAATGACGCAGTACATGGGAGGCTGAGGGGACAATGACGCAGAACTTTGTTCCCCGATAACAGTGTTCTTGATGCATGCATCATACAGGCAACACTTGAAAACGCCACAAATTGAGTGGTTCATATATTTAGATTCATCCCACTACTACATACAGCATGGCTGGACCTCATAATGGGCACCCATATTACGCGCAGTGCTTGCGATAGCCAGCCGTACGGGCACCGGGGATAGTAATCAGAAACGCCCATTACTGTCACCCGAGTTGTGGTACGGTTCTGAGAGAATGCTGATAAGAAGGTAAGCAGAATAGGAAGTGCGACAGCGCCCCCTCACACAACCGCCGGGTATCCGAGTCGCCGGCTTCAGCCAGTAACTTGTGGCTGCTATTCATTCGTCGACTGTGCGGACAAGAATCCACCCGCGTTGGGCGCTGGAATGTTTCTGTTGATCAACTAACCGCTCATATCTACTAACCTGCTATTCATTCGTCGATTGTGCGGACAAGAACCCACCCGCGTTGGGCCTTGGAATGTTTCTGTTGATCGACTAACCGCTCGTGCTGTTACTAGCCACGGAGTCCCGAACAATATCGTAAGCCTCTCGATAGCCACAACATATGTATATGGAGTCACATACATACTTGTCAAAGCATACACTCAGCGCTTGCTCGAATGTCACCCGTCGCAGTGGCTACGTCAACTTCGACGGGTCCAGATCGCCGAAGCCACAAGAATGTAACTTTGAGCTCCACAGCTAGATCGTATCAGAAGCCAGCCACTTGACGTACGCCGGTACTGCCAGGCATCCACGTGTTTTGAGGCACGAGCAGGGTATTCGGGTATGGGCTAGGATCGTAAAACATATGGGATTCTGAGATCCTCGCCTCCAGCGAAACGCTGCTGTATGGTGGACCTGAGACGTCAACATAGGGCGAGGCGGCCAGCCTACCCACACCATGTCCACGGTGAATTACAAACATGAGGACGCATGTACAAAGAAATTGATTCCTCATACACACGGCGAGGTTCCGGTGGGTATCATTGTAAGCGTTTAAACATTCAGGCGGTCAAAATGGGCGCGGGTAGGCCTCTGGCTTGCATTATCGAGGTCGAGACGAGGAACCCCTAGTGAATATATCATTATGAAAAGGCCGCGAACCGACTCCAGGCGCTTCCACAAACCACCAGCGTGTTAAATACATAAAGGGTTTGCGTGTGTGGATGCGTTGACATCCCCCTTGCATGTCGGATCCTAGGGCTCCAGACGGGACTCGAGGTGGTGCATGGAGATTAAGACATAGCAAAATGGTAAGAGGGGAGGAAATGGATGGGTGTGACATCCCAGTACTGGGCGTATTTATAACCCCTTCCGTGCAACCCTGCTAGCTCCGTATAACGAAGCAGGGTCTCTCACAATTCTTAGTTTTGCTGTGCTCCTGTACATCTATCCGACGACGCGTTGGTCTGCTTACAATACAAATAATCAAGTTGTGCATGTACGGAACTACGCACCCTCGTGGCCAACACACCATTTGTGAAGCGACGATGTCGATACTGGTGAGTACGTGGTCGTGCTGCGAGCTGACGACCTGGTGACCTAGAAGCTGACGCCTCCATTCCAGAAAATCATCCGGGCATTCATCACTCGCGCAGTAGAGATTGTGAAGAACCACAGACGAAGAAATCGATCGGGAAAGGCCAAGGAAGACGAGAACCATGAGATAGAATTCCCAAAGTCAAGAACGCCAGTGTTCGTGGAGACGAGGATGAGAGAGCTACCACCACTACCGGTAACTCGAGCGCTGCCTGCGCCACAGCCAAGACCAGCAGTACGGACAGTATGGCCAGAGCCACCCAAGGTGATGTTTGTGTGCGTACGGCGGTGCCGGCCCCGTAGTAACATTTTTGACGCAGTACCTGGCGAGCGAAGATATTGTTCAGCAGCAACGTATCGTGCGGAGACGAATCATGGTTGTGAGCAACCCAGATCCGGCAGAGAGTGACGGTGAAGCGGAACCGAAACCACCAAAAGGACAAAAGGATGATGGACATGTCAGTACCTTTGTCGTCTGTTCGCATCCTGTGAGACTATGGGATTCTTTCGTTAACGCTGGCTTCGTTTTTCTTTCTTCACACAGTAGTCAGTAATGTGCGGGCAAAGGAAACCAGACACACTACAAACATAGGGACTCACCACCACCATCACCATGTCTCTAGTAAGAATGGCGAAATCAAAACGAAACGGTCTGCCCTCACCCACTCTTGTATTGGATGTGAACGGCGTCAGCATCAGCCGGTCTTCTCCGCAGAAGTTCACACAAGTCGGCACAACGTCTAATTACGAAAGTCAACAGACACAACTCACCCCGTTGCTTCAGCTTAGAAGTTTAGATCCCTCTATTTAAGAGCGTGTCGGAATGGTGAGGCCTTCACAGCGTTTGTTTCCGTTCTTGCGTTCTGGTCTACGGACCAACCTGGTCGCACATGCCCCTCCGCATGCGGTACTCGCCAGGCGTACGATGAGCTCGCATGCTGGCCACAGCGCCGGCGGAGACGAAAAATACTGGCGGGTACGTAGTCCCTCTGGCCCTCAATTCAACGTGTTCACACCGCCTTTCGCACCTAGATTGGTGCAATATTGGTATTTGGACCTGCTGTGAGTGTGCACTGCGTCGGGATAAGTGCACTGTCTCCTTAACAGCCAAATCTCGCCAGTTATTCTATCTGCTCTCTCCAGCAGCGCGCAACACCAAACACAAACACACCGCTGAGCATGAGGTATGACTGTTGACTCTCGGAAGCTACGTGTTTCTTACTAGACCCCTAGCAACATGTAGGTTGCATAAACTCCGCAGGGGCATTCCATGACTGAATATACGCAGGCCGAGGCCGTGACTGCAGTAGCGCAAGAACCGCCCATGACCGACGATGAGGGCACGGCGGTTTCCAGCGAGGAGGTCAAGGGGTCGGTGGAACGTGCATTGGTACGTGAACAGCCTTTATAGTGCTCTGCTGTGTACTGAACATGGTCAGACTGAGGACTCGCCAAAATCGGCCCAAGAACACGAAGAAGGTGTCGCCGCAGAAACTCCGTCAGAACCATCCACCAAGCCCGAGCCTGAGTCCGCCTCAAAAGGTGAGAAGGATGATGCATCAGAAGAACCCAATCCCGGGCCCGAGGTAGAGGCTGAGGCCGAAGATTCAAAAAAGGATGCGTCAGCAGATGCCCAGAGTGAGCCAGAAAAGCCCGCTGTGAGTTTTTGTTGTCATGTACGAGAGGCTGTGGGTCTGAGACGGCTCTTAATAGGCTGAACAAGCTTCTGCTGGGGAGTCGTGAGGCCAGATATGAGACTGCTTCTGATCATAGAATGTTCATCCTACGCATTTCCGACATACGAGCATGTGGTTAGCATAAAATTATTGGTCAAAGTGATGGAGACGGTTCACCATTTTCCCAGTCATGTTGGTGGGGGAACTGAGTTACCGTTGCCGACTACTAAGCCATTCCCCGGATGCAAATGGTGGTGCCTCAGCGCTATTAAGGGGTTGAAGGCTGTCTACATAGGACAGAACAATCCGCCGGGGCGATTGAAGGGGCTTCTGTTTGATACAAGGGCAATTGTCGTGAGGTTCGAGTCATTTCCGTCGGTCGGTCGCGATGTGGGGCATGTGGGCCGTGCAAGGACTTCCAGTCCAACTAAGGGACGTCGAGGGACGGACGCGGGTGACAGCGGTGAGATAGCAGCCAACAACTTGGACGCCAATCCCATTGGATGCGCCCTTGGGCAGCGCAGCGGTGGGAGTGAACCCACGTATGTGGTTCAGTTTGCAATCGACAGGACGACCAAAGCAGACGCAAGACAATGCGTCCAAAAAAGGAAACCGATACAATGGCCGTCACAAGTCGAGTAAAATATAAAGTCAATCGCATTGTTCAGGTTCTCTGCATCCTCCTCGTCCACGTCTGCACCAACCACGACCACCAGCGGCTGTGCCGTGTCCAGTCCTTTACTGACCGACATTCTTTAGCATGCACTTCGTTCTGACCACCTTCGCGCTCCTATTTTCCTTTTTCGGCCTCAGTTGGGCTCTCCCTGTCGCGATGCCTCACGACTTGTCCAAGAGAGACAACTCCACGAAATTCGTTGTCGCTCACTTCATGGTCGGAAACTCTTACCCGTACACACTGAACGACTGGCTGTCCGATATTCAACTTGCCCACGAAAGCGGCATCGACGGCTTTGCCCTCAATGTCGGCAGCGACTCATGGCAACCCCAGCAAGTCGCTAGCGCGTAAGTACACCGATTCAGCTCTCTTCCTACTGCGACTGACTTCCGGCGCGTAGATATCAGGCGGCTCAGCAGTCCGGCACGGGCTTCAAGCTGTTCATGTCCTTTGACATGACGTAAGTATTCACCATTGTTCTTGTGGATTTCACGCGCTGATGCTGCAATGACTCTAGTGCCCTCCCTTGTAATACAGCTGACGATGCGGCCGCTCTCCGTAACTATATCACCACCTATGCCAAACACCCCAATCAGTTCATGTACAACGGCCGCGTATATGCCTCCACCTTTGCTGGCGAATCTTGCACCTTTGGTCAAGGATCTGCCGTAGCTGGATGGAAATCCCAATTCATTCAGCAGCTAACTGGGACGAATGCTGTCCACTTCGTCCCCTCGTTTTTCATCGATCCGTCCGCGTTTAACACCTACGACGGTGTGATTGATGGCATGTTTAATGTAAGTTTATTTTTGCTTTTCCATTTTCGCGAGCTGGAAAGGGCTTCAGTGGAACTCTGGCTGGCCTATCCAAGTTACCTCCTCTTCTGTTACTTCAATTGCTACTTCTCTGCTGGGCGCCATTGGTGGTTTGCTATCAAACCCCTCCTCTGCACTTAACGCAATTTCGTCCCTGGTCGGCGCAACAACCTCTGATCAGCAATATATCAACGCTTTGAATGGGATGGGCGGTTCAATGACGTACATGGCCGCTGTATCCCCCTGGTTCTTCACTCATTACGGTCCACAGACCTACGACAAAAATGTGCGTTCGCCTGCGCTGCTCTCGTAATCACCCTCACCAGTGAAATCAATCTAGTGGATATATCTGAGTGATGACCACCTCTATGCCAAGCGCTGGGAAAGCTTGGTGCAAATCCGTGACCAAGTTGACATCGTCGAGTGCCTGACTTGGAACGACTATGGCGAATCGCACTATTTGGGTCCCATTAAGGGTGCTCAGCCAAATAGCCAATCTTGGGTCAATGGCTTTGATCATACGGGTTCGTCAATCGCATTATATTCTACTCTTCTGGAGGCTCATCCGCCCATAGGTTGGCTCAACCTGACATCCTACTATTCGACGGCCTTCAAGACAGGGTCATACCCTCCAGTGACAAAGGACCAGATCATCTTGTGGTCCCGGCCTCACCCTGCCCTTGCAACCGCACCCGACCCAGTTGGACAGCCCACGAACTTCCAGATCGTGCGTCTTTCCCAGGTCTCTTTAAAGGTGACTACCTGCTGATATCTCTAACAGACTCAGGATAAAGTGTGGGCAATCGTTCTCGCCACGTCCCCAGGGACAGTGACACTCTCGACATCGTCGTCGCATTCCCAGACATTCTCCGTGCCCGCTGGTGTCTCGAAGTTGTCCATCCCCATTTCCCCGGGAGGGTACATGGCAGCGACATTGACACGCAACGGTCAGAATTTGGTCAATGTGAAACCGAACAGTTTCACGTTCAATCCAAACCCACCCTCCTACAACTTCAATGCGTTCGTTGCTGCTTCGCAGTGAGCGGCGGTTCTGGTAACTGCCTACCACATGTTCCCATGCATGTTGTACAACATAAACAATAATTCAACGCGACCGGTCATTCCGGTCGAGGATTACGTGGGGCAAACGGTGCTGGCTACGCCAGTCACCCAGCTTCCGCAAATTATCTTTATATCTGTTGTTGTTTTTGTATCTCGTTTTGGAATAGGGAGGGTTCCTTCTTCTTATACCCCTTGTACTTTTACATATTCGTTCACGCGGCGTGTCTTTTGTTTTGTCTCGGAATTAGGGCGGCTGGACTACTTCTATGACGATGTATGTTTCCCGTTTACTTGTCCGGGTTCGTTCCGTCCGTGTTGTTTATCTAGATGAAAGGTAGAGGTCTAGAGTTCGGGGCTTGTAGTCAAATCGCAAATGGTCATAGATGTCCCCGCACAATCCTGTCTCATTTCAAGCTTTCAAGGACTGTAGGTCGTCCGAGCAATCATGTGGGGTGATGATCAGATGAAAGCTGACCTCCGTAGCGGCACTTTTGGCTTTGTGCCTGTGGTCGAGTTGGTGGACACGGACAGCTTCTGCAGTGTCATTGGGAAAGCAAGGCTGCTGAGCCTCTCTCCACGGATTGTTTTCGTACGAGCCATAAGCTGTCAACGGGACACAGCATGATACTAGGAAGTAGCGATGAGTGCATCATTAAGGAGCTTCATACTAGCTTTGGAGGATGGCGAAACCTTGGCTCGCTAAAGACATGATACCGCATCTATTCCAGTTTCAGCCCAGACACCGCTCGAAGCCTGAAGATGGGGTGGAAACTGGAATAGATTGAACTTCGACTGCATCATAAGATAGTACTTCGTCACTCCGTATGAGAAACGAACTAAGAGAGGTACGGTGTGGGATGTCAAGACTTCGGATGTCGGGATCATCCGATCTATGCTTACATAAGCGCTGAAACACAGCACTCCGATCATATTGCAGCCTTGCAGGAAGTGATAGTCTCGAAAATCAAACCGTACCGACAAACTTCTGCATGGTCACGCTCGCTCATGAATCAAATGCAGAGACACAACGCCAAAGCCCGCCAGTCCACAAGCGGCTCCCGTAAGAAAGGGAAGAAGAAACGAGATAAATCATCGGGAACTCTTCAGAATCCAGTGGATACGCTGGACCCTAATGCTGAAATTATTGTACCCAAGTCCAAGGACCAGAGGGACCATGAGAATAAGGAGAAGCTCTTGAAGGAAGTATGTCGTTGGCATATGGTTGATATCGTGTTGGAGTTTCCTGACATACCCCATTATAGCTCGTTGCACAATCTGAATCCAAGGTGTCCAGTAAGAAAAAGAAGAGATTGGAAAAATATATCGTGAGTCTTATGTCGATCTCTGGTGAGGTCACTCTTATTCCCCGACCTAACACTATGGTAGGACAAGAAACTCAGACAAGAAGAGAGACGCGTCATATTGGAGAAATTGGCGTGTGTTCTTACATCTCATCGCTCACGGCCCAGTGTCATACTCACACCGTATCCAGACAGACACAAGCGACGGTAACAAGTATGGCATTGCACTCTTCAGCTACCCTCGGAACAGGAAAAGTCATGACAAACCGCCAGCGGTTCGACAGGGCTGAAGACCTTGATGTCCGATGCGCTATGGACGGCAGAATCGGGGATCGCAGACGGCGGAACACGGATTATTCGGGTGCTAGACCAAGTGACTCCGACTGCGAATACGATGACCCCGACAGCATCCACAATAATTCTGCCCCTAATCCTACTTCGATAGACACAGTCTCCGTGGTTGACTTCTCACCTGGCTCTGTTTTCCCTGAGAAAAAAGCTCAGTCAGTCGTCGGAGGTGCACTCAAGCGGAATTCTGATGGCACTCTTGTCGCGCCACGCGTTGTCAAGAAGAAGGAAAGGGGAAAAAAGGTTGAGGTGCCTTGCGATCTTATATCCTCGTTACTTACAACTTTTTTTCCCAGACAGCCTTCCAGAGTTGGAAGTACAAACCGTCACAATCTGCAGCGCCAGAAGCAGACTCGGATACATCCTTTGACAGTTCAGATTCAGACTATGACACTGATAAAGAAGAGAGCGAGCCAAATAACGAGGAAGAGTCCAGATCTACCGGTAGTGCCGAGTCAGAGGACGAATCGAGCGAGGGAAGTACACATTCGGTTGAGGATGGGCCATTTTCACAGCCTGGCTTCAAAGCATGGGCAATGAAGCAACTTAGTGCCGCCAAGGGCTACATCGCACCCGTCGGCGAGGCACCATCACGTTCCCAGTCAAAAACGGAATATGCTGGATCCCCCCCTGCTAAAAAGCTTAAGGTGTCCCACCCGCCTCATGATGGCGTGGTACGTGGCCCTTTGGGTGAAGACATCAAACTACCCGCAACTACCCTCGCAGAACACCTATCCAAAAAGCGGCCTTCAGATTCGTTAGGATCCTCGCCACAAAAACAAACCAAGGCCGTGTTGGTCTCACGTCCCCCTGACGTCGAGGAAGTGCGCCTAATGCTACCTATCGTAGCAGAGGAGCAACCCATTATGGAAGCGATCCTTCTCAACCCCATTGTCATCATTTGCGGTGAGACGGGAAGCGGTAAGACGACGCAGGTACCACAGTTCCTTTATGAAGCAGGATTCGGAGATCCTAACGGAGGTGGGTCACATGGTCCAAATTTCTGGATAGATGCACTAACATCACGTTGAAGATAATCCAGGCATGATTGGCGTGACGCAGCCTCGTCGAGTCGCGGCGATGTCGATGGCAGCACGAGTCGCTCATGAACTATCTCTGACATCGTCACGAGTTTCATATCAAATTCGTTATGATGCCACAGTCTCTCCCTCAACGACTATCAAGTTCATGACTGACGGTGTCCTTCTTCGTGAGCTTGCAACCGATTTTCTACTCTCAAAATATTCGATCATTATCATCGACGAAGCACATGAACGCAGCATGAATACGGACATCCTTATCGGAGTGCTGAGCCGCGTGCTCAAGCTACGCGAGCAGTTGTGGAAAGAGGGTAAGGAAGGCATCAAACCTCTTCGCTTAGTGATCATGTCCGCCACCCTCCGCATCAGTGACTTCGCAGAAAACCGAACACTTTTTGCGTCTCCACCCCCAGTGATCAACGTAGCCGCACGCCAACACCCTGTGACAATCCATTTCAATCGCCGGACGCACTCGGATTATGTCAATGAGGCCATTAAGAAGACTGCCAAGATCCACGCTCGGCTACCTCCTGGCGGAATCCTAGTGTTCTTGACTGGCCAGAACGAGATTACTGGGGTGTGCAGGAAGCTGGAAGCCCGGTTCAGTAGGAAAGCGATAGAGACGAGGAAGCGGAGGCGGGGAGTTATCAGTGCTACGTCGTTCTTTGTTGACGAAACACCAGAGGCTCCTGTGAACTCAGTAGCTGCTGCAGAGGGTATGCCTTCACGTTCATCGCAATCTTGCAGTGGGCTCATCGTATAGACAGTCGTCCTGGAAGCAGAGGATGTGGACTTAGGATCGGGTGACCAGGATTTGGCCTTTGACGTTGATACTTGTGACGTCCATGAAGACATGGAAGCCTTAGACAGTGATGATGAAGACGGCATGGACGTTGATATCGACGGAAACGAGTGTAAGTTTGTGTTGTTCATGCTCACAGCAGGGGCCTCACTACCTTCAGCGCCCATGCATATTGTACCATTGTATTCACTGCTACCCAGTGATAAACAGATGCGCGTATTTGCGCCACCTCCGCCCGACAGTCGTCTAGTGGTTGTGTCCACAAACGTGGCAGAGACCTCCCTAACTATTCCCGGTGTACGATACGTGGTCGACTGCGGTAGAGCCAAAGAGGTGCGTCAATTCACAGATAAATTTTTCTTCGTTCCTCACAGAACTCCAGCGAAAATACGATGCCGCGAGTGGTATCCAGTCTTTCCAAGTTAGCTGGATATCCAAGGCATCGGCCGCCCAACGCGCGGGGCGAGCGGGACGTACAGGACCAGGTCACTGCTACCGCCTCTATTCATCTGCACTCTATGAACACTACTTCGGGCCCTTCTCTGAACCAGAGATCCTTCGTACGCCTATCGAGGGTGTTGTATTGCAGATGAAGGCTATGAACATTGATGCAGTCGTCAACTTTCCCTTCCCGACGCCGCCAGATTCACGCACACTGAAGAAGGCGGAAACGACGCTTACGCGTCTTGGTGCGCTCACCAGCTCTTCTTTCGTATCTTCAAGCAGTATACAGTCGAGCGTGACTGCGGGGACCATCGGGGGAAAAATTACGTCACTCGGTCGTTCCATGAGTCTGTTTCCGCTCGCACCCCGGCATGCGCGCATGCTGGTTACTGGTCAGCAGCACGAGTGTCTGCCGTACGTGATCGCAATCGTCTCCATTCTGTCTGTCGGAGATCCATTCTTGCGGGAAGAAGGTTTGATCGATGCGGAAAATTCCGATGGCGATGGTCAACATGAGATGGAGCACATCAATAGAGACCAGATTAGAATGAAGGAGGTGCGGAGAATTCGGCGTCGTGGCTTCTTTGAAAAACAACAGGTTGGACCTCCGCCTCAGACTCAGTAAGGTTTTCTCACGTCTTCATAACCTAGATGCATGCTAGTTTGGGCAAGTCAACTAGTGATATCTTTCGAATGCTTTCGGTTGTGGGTGCGTATGAGTATGCAGGGGGTGGACATCAGTTTTGCGACGAACACTTTGTCGGACCCAAGGTGACGATCTTCGTATCTTCATGATGACCCATGGATGAAATACATCCAGGCTATGGAAGAGATACACAAGCTTCGTGCCCAAATTAGCAACATTGTCAAAACCGCTTTCCCAGCAGTTAATACTAGTCACGATAGCAACTTGCAACCGCCGAACGATACACAGGTTACCCGTTATCTTTGTGTGTTAGTAGACCGCTGACACACTTCACAGTTAAAAGTGCTCCGACAATTACTGGCCGCAGCATTCATAGACAACATTGCTGTACGGAAAGACCTGGTCGAGAAGAAATCTGCAACAGGCATCCAGTTCTCTACTGCCAAAGATGTACCGTACCGTGCGTTAGGAATACCAGAGGATGTGTTCATACACCCGTCTTCTGTACTGTCCCAACGGTCACCTCCCGACTACCTCACCTTTACCGAGATCATTCGGACAACAAAACCTTGGTTGAAAGGCTAGTTGAATTTGGATGTTAGCTTGGATGTTCCTGACCTGCTTACAGGTTTAACACTGATCAATCCAGCATGGTTATCAACTTTGGGGAAGCCTACACTATGCACCTTTACAAAGCCTGTAAAGAATAGCAAAGGTGACCTCATGGTAATACCAAGATTTGGTCCAGACCAGTGGGAGCTTCCTCCAATAAAAGTATCATAGTAGAATAAGATTACAACCATCCAGGGAAAATATAATAATATTTGTGATGTAAATGAATGTGGGTTTCTTGCAACATTTATAGTCATGGCTTGTTCTTTTTTGGGATGAAGATGCTAGCTTTTTCTTTTTTAGGTTTCTTGGGAGGTGGTTGCTTTGACTTGTTCTCACTTGGCCCAGTAAGTGGTTTATCTTCAGAAACATAGGGTCTTTTCTGTCCAGGTTTCTGTCCAGCTTCCCTTGTTCCATCCAAGTTTGGATGGCTTGGTGGTTTACTAACCACTTCTGCCATCTCTGCCATCTTCTGTGGTGTAACAAGGGTCACATTGGATGGTGGCTTTTGAACACTGGATACTTTTCTGGGTCTTGGGGCTTGTTTGGGCTGGGTGGAAGGAATGCTTGGCTCCGTGAAATACGAGACATCAACCTGTGACATCATTGAGAGAAGTGGAAGACTGACTAATCTATTGCTAACCTACCTCATTTAACAGGCCCCTAGACCTGGCATTGTTGATGATCTCTCGCCAGTCTTGGTTACTTCTCTCAAGTGTTGGAGCATTTCCCAGGATAAATAAAGAGGATTTTGCGCGAGTCAATGCTACATTCATTCTTCGAACATCTGAATAAGGATAGTTAGCCAAGGTGTATTTGCATGGAAAATATAACATACCTGCCAAAAATCCAACTGATTGTAATCCTGGTCCAGCTCTGACACATGAGAGAATGATGATGTCCTTTTCCTGGCCCTGGAAACCATCAACAGTGTTGAAGTGGATTTTGCCTCGAATGTCCTCGCCAAATCTCATCTCGAATGTCCTCCGGAGCTCGTTTACCTGACCCCGATACATCGACACGACCCCAACACGGAAATCAAGGTTCGTCGCTCCAAATTCTTTGTACAATCTAGCATACAAAGCAACAGCGACTTGGGCCTCCGGCCGATTCTTCAGAGAGTTCCCGGGCGTTCCCTGTTCCTGTCCGCGATGAACGTTAAAAAACCGGTACGGGCCGAATTTGGGATGCGAGTGCCAAGGTTTTGCCGTCTTGGATGCCATGTCAGGACCATCCAGAAGGCGCTTTTGATAAAAAAGACTACTTGGGAGCTGGCTAATCTCTGGATGCATACGATACTGGATGCTGTATGGCAATTCACGAAATGAAGAGTTAACAGTGGTATCATTACCCACCTTAGTAGATGAACAGCATCTGGTTGATGTTTTTGCAAGCGAACAAACAAGGACTGGTTGTACTGGAATCTGCAGGCCTTCAACTGAGTCAGAAAAATGTCATCCTTGAAGCTTCCAGTCTCACCTCCTGTGAAAGTACAGTAGGTGGAAGCTGTTGCGGGTCTGGTCGGTTTAGTGTTGGCAGAACTGTATGAAGTCACTACTAGGAGGGCTTACCTCCAACCATGATACATCTCTGGGAACGAAACTTTAATGGAATCAATGAACTGAGCTCTATCGCCTGTGCCGCCTCGTCTATGATGATCATCTCGAACTCCAGCTGTTCAATGGATTCATGACCGGATCCTGCAAGCGTAGCACAGATGACATCTGCCTCTTGTAGGATCTCCATACGAAACCGTCTCCGTGTAGCATCGAGGGTTCGATTGTCAGACTTTTGTTTGTCTTTCAACCTATCAAATTGCTGGGTCAGAACCATTCTGCGAGTATTCAGCTTTTTGATCTCCTCATCGAGAGCTGTTGCGCGTGCCGTATTGTTCTGGATGTTAGCCAACTCCTCCAACTTCTCTTGCCTTACACGCTTGACGGAATCGATCTCCTGGCGAAGGGCTGCCATGTCGTTGGCCGCAGGTTTTGATGAATCCTTCATGGTTTCGCCGTTGATCTTCTGCTCGACAAGGAAATCCAGGGATATATCCTTCACGCTGACATCGAGGGACCTGTCATGTCCAGTGCGAACGACCTTAATAGGCGTACCACGCTTATGTGTTCCTCGATATCCCTCTTTCAGGCGACTGGCGACCTCGTCAATCGCCGCATTACTCGGGGCACATAAGAGAATCTTGTGTACGGGTCCCTTATCTGAATGAGTGGAATTACGACCGACATGGATAGACGTTGCAGGTAAGGAGCGCCTATGCAGGAAGGTCTCGACCAATCCGCATATCGTGGATGTTTTACCAGTCCCAGGGGGGCTTGTTTGATGTAAGCAATAGGACTCAAGAATGAATATACACTCACCCCTGAATCAAAGCAAAACCAGGTGTGCGTAAGGAACTAAGAATAGCTCGTGCTTGTGGCTCGTTGAAACCATAAGTAGCCATGGTTTGTTCAATCTCGCGACTTTCCAGACGAGGGTGTCCAGATAACCGCGGCTGCATAACCATAGAAAACGAGTCATAGTACGGCACCGCCATCAAAGCGGAATACTCGCGATGGAGGGTACTCAAACTAGTAAAAATTAAACCTTGTTCGTCCAACAAGATGAGGCCCTACCTGATCACTTTCTTTAGTTTCCACACCGACTGTATCTGTGGTCCTTGATCGCCTGCATTGGCTCGCACGAAACAACGGAGGGTTGTTTGAATACCTATCATAGTTTCCCTGTATGACATCGTCTTTGCGAGGTACGACTTTTTCCCATCAGGTTGCCTAAGAAGAACGACGTCTGTCTCAGTCAGACGCCAGTCTTTCTGAACAGCTTCAGTGATGCTGATTTCGAGATCAATAAAGTCGTCGGTATATTGCTTTGATCCAACTTTGCATTCATATAGCGGTGAACTCTCCTCCTTTGATTGTACAATCTGAGCCCAACATTCGAAGAGTAACATTGGTTCGAAGACCTTCAAGTAATGGCGATGGTCGACGAATTTGTCGGGGATGCGAACCAGGTCCGGTTTCTCTCCTCGGAATGGTGGTTCTGGTCCAGTGTGATCGTAATCCCAGGACAAGAGTGCACGATGTAGGCCAGAAATATCAGGTTTTAATCTGAGTGCTCGACGGCGAGCGTCATCCCTTCGGCTCAATCGTACCATGGTAGCGTTTTTGGCTTGGTTGGTGACGTCCAGCATTTTGACCTGACGGCGCTCAGCCGATTTCTGTTTCTTGGGTGACTTCTGGAATTTTCCGAGTGCAGCCAAGCCACGAGCCGGCTTCCCATCATCAGAATCCGAATCGCTAGACGATTCCAGTTCGTGCACCTCGGGGACCACCTGAGGTGCAGGGGGTCGATGACGTGATGCTGAAGCGACTGTGGGCTCGGCTCTGCGAAAGGTAGGGAACACTGGGACGTCTGTCCGCGCACTTTTACGATCGATTGGTGCGGACCTTTCAGAAACTTGGGGTTCGGGAAGTTTAGGCTTGGACGCAGTCTCTTGTTTCGGGCCTGAGGGTCCTTTCTGCTTTTCTGCGACAGTACGGTCGCTGCTTGTTGTCATCGAAACAAATACTACATCATCGCCATCGTCTTCAAAGCCTGCAAGAGCTCCTTCCAGCTTCGATATCCGCCCTGCATCCAGGCGCGTCTTGAGAGCACCTCCAGTCTGCTTCCGAGCATCGTCGATGTGCTTGTTCAGCTTTGCGAGCCCTGCTTCGGATGGACGTACACCAGTCATTCGGAAGCACTCCAAGACGGTCTGTATAAGCGCGAAGGATTGGTGGAGAAGTTCTTCATCAGAAAGTCGCAACCAACGAGCTAGCTCCGGCAGAACAGGCTGCAGGTCGCTCATCATCTTCTTCCCCACCTCTGATAATTCCGAAGGATTCCTAGCACTCGAAGAAAGCCCTCCTTCGGAATGTACGACGGCTGCGGACTCCATTACCCTCCACTGTTCTAACATATCCCGCCCGAAAATAAGTGCATCCCGCATCCACACGGTCATGTCCGGGATATCAAAATATTCTGCCCACAGAGGCGTTCGTTTGAATATGACCGTAATAGATTGTGTCATGAGTGTCCATAGCTGTGGAATCTGGGCTTTTGGTCCTTCTTGGTCGCCAGGCCGGAGATATTGCAAGGACATTAGTAGCCCGTCCGGGCGAGAGCACAAAACCTCGACGACGTCCGTGAGACACTGCACGAGGGACTTCGACAAGCTGCAGGCCTCTGTAACTTTAGGTGCATGCTCAATGAATCTCTCTAAGAAACTGCGGATGCCGGAAAATGATGGTTTCGGAAGGTTGGAAAGAAGAACACGAAAGCAATCGAGACGACCGTCCACATCGAATGCTTGACCAATCAGAGCTTTGGCGGAAGTCTGAATGCCATCGATGGAAGAGAACATCATCGTCACGACATCCTCTGCCACCCCAGGTATTTGGAAGAAGTCACGAATGAAACTCTGCTGGTTGTAATTTGCGAATCTGGAGATCGCATCGACGAAGCCTTCTCGTACGACACAAAGGGAGCGATTGATAGCATCGAAGGCAGCCCTGACATCTGGTTTAGAGAGTACCTTCTTGTACGCGAGCTGGTTCAAGGCATCCAGATGGGAGAACCGAGCAACTACTCCGAGGATTGAGGCAGCACCATCTGAGTCGTTAGTCTGTAACGACTCAAATGACTTCTGCCACAACTGCCCCCGAACCCTGCACATGGGGAATGTGTCCACCTGTCCTGCAAGGAATTCGCAGGACCGACTGACAGAGTTGGTTATCTCCTGCACATCTTGTTCCAGGCTTGCAATGACAAGTTCGCGAGCGGCAGTCCTGACAGACTTCCATTTTTCATCCGCATACTGCCGGCCAAACGCTACAGTTATGAGTTTGTCTGAATGGATGTCCAAAACGTCCGATATAACTGATTGGTGGCGGGAAAGTTCCCTTGTTTGAGCTTTCCGTGTGAGAAACGAAAGTAACTGAAGCAGAATAAGCCTTTCATATCACAGTTTGGATTACTTAGCTTACCCGAATGGCGGCTAGCATGACCTTCGTCCGTGTCTCTCCAAATCTCTCATGTTGCAATTCCTCACACAGTAAATCGACCATCTTAGCAAGGACGTTGCCAAAGACGGCAGAGTCCCTCAGGGACATGAGGTACTCTCCAAACCATGACAGAAACCAGGGTCTTTCATCAGTGAGATCTGCGCCTTCGACAAGCTTTGTAAATGAAGGATTATCTTTGACGGCATCGAACACGATCCGGGGATACTCAGGGCTTTCCCCGCTCCACGACTGCGAACCAAGACGTTTCACGAGGAAGAGTAGACATCGAAGTACAACCACGAATTCTAGGCGGATGTATTACACTGCTTGAAGCTAAAACAAAAATAGCAGGAACTTACGTGGACCTACATCGTGCAGATGTTCGACGACAATTCGCCGGCAGTCAACGCCACTAAAAGATTTCAGTAGAACTTGATTGGGCGCAAGTCGGAGAACCTGAGTGTATCCAATCCAAAGCTCCCGTGGATCCGACACAAATGACATGGCCTGAAGAAGTTCGGAAGTCTTCTCTACCGCGGGAACAGCTGGCATACTACGGTTGGCTGTTAAAGCCTCCCTTCTCGTGTTTGTTAAGAGGTAAAACACAGTCTGCAGTGCTAATTCATGACCAGAGACGAAGTGTTCTTCTGCTATTGGGACCTCGGTGCACGAGGAGATGAGGGACCTGGCCCATTGACGCACTTCTTGAGACTCATCGAAAAGAAGAACGAGCAACCCTGGTGGAGGAACATCTTTTGGCCATGTTGACAGGGAAGGCCGAGAGCGAATTAGACCCAAAATCGTGGGGTCGCGTAGAATGCGCAAATTTGAGAGTACATGGTAAAGAATGGCAGGTGGGACGTTGTGCAAAGCAGCGGCATTGGTTTGGACGTCGTTTATACCGGCATGGGCCAAAGCATCCTTGACGAGACCCAGCTCCCAATCGTCAAAGCTACGGTAGAATCCTGACATGACATCATCTGAGAAGGCGCCAAAGTATCTGTGTACGGTCCATCAGCTCTGTGAACTGAACATGTAAAGGAAGCAGAAACACGTCGGTTCGCGTGACAATTGACTGTACACGCAATGAAGGGTAAAAATCCTACTCACGTTGGCCGCGAGTTGACCTTGGCTTCTCCCAGTGCTTTAATGCACTTGCTGCATCTCGCCAAGCAGTTCTTTAACCTAGCCTTCCACTTGTCCACGAGAGCACTGTCGTAGGCAAACAATCTGAGCAGAAATGTAGCAGCGTCTACCGTGACCTGGTCCGCACGATTACAGAACCAATGATAACGCTTGTCTGACGTGTCAGGTGGAACCTTCATTAAATACGAATGGATGGGTTGTAATACTTCGTCTGACCCCACCTCTGTGTTGACGGGGGTGTCGCGAACACTTGCGAGTATGCCTTTGACTTTCTCGACATCATCACCAGAAGTCATGAAAGAGTGAGTGTAACGAAGTGTCTGGATTCTGTGATGGACCGAAAAGACCACTTGGTCGTTGCCAAAGTGTGTTTCTCCGAAACAGGTCGTTTATATGCCGCACGGTGCCGTGTGAAGACTCAGACTGACTCGCGTCGATGGACACACACTATCTCAATGAACTCCTCGAGCAGGATGTCGAGCTCAGGGAGGTGAGATCCTCAGATGGATAGTAGATTATCTTCATGCTCATTTAATTGACCAGAAAATCAAAGACCAAGTAACTGATCTTGACAAGAAGACACGTAACATGGTCGGGATCCTGAACAAAATCCATTCTACTCCATCAGAGTCAAGTGAGTCGATTTGTAAATGTCTCGCCAGTACTTCTTAGATGTCCTTTCAGTACCTCCGCTACTCGACGCAGTGCGTCCGATCCTGCACAGCTGTGACGAGACCACAGCCGCCCTCGCAGCCATAATCCCCCCTAATCAGTTCTGGCGCTGGAAAGATATGTGGTCCAACTCTCTCCGAACGGCGGTGTACTCTGCTGCCCTTGTGGAATTTCTCACAACCGGATCTCTCATTTCACTTGCACAAACTAGTCAGGCACTGGGAAGTGAGCCCTCACACTCCACATCCGTGAGACTTTTTGGCACTACCCTGTGTTCTAGTAAAGGAAGAATGGAAAGATAGGTTTTGTATCGCAGTCGAGGACTATCTGCATGGACTAATTAGTCTCGTCAACGAACTGGTGAGTGCGTCGTTCAAACGTTTTGTGGTTTCCAAAGCTGGCACTGGGCTCACTGGTATCCGCTATGTCAGTCCCGGCTGGCTGTCAATGCGGTGACACTCGGAGACTACCAAGCACCTATCCGAATCTCGCTTTTCGTCAAAGACATCTTCTCTGGCTTCACCATGGTAAAGTTTGCCCTTGAGATATGTCATAGAGCTAACTACCCGTCTATAGTTGAATCTGAAAAATGATACGCTACGTCGGCGCTTTGACAGTTTGAAATATGATCTGAAGAAGATTGAAGAAGGTCGGCTCCCCGATTCTCTGGTCTGTTCCTCACACTCTAAACCACGTCTCGCAGTTGTCTACGATGTATCGTTACGCAAACTAACTACCCCTTCAAGAACGTAATCTATCTATGAATTGATGGAACAAAGAGGACAATCTACCTAGATGTACCGTGGATGTAGTGCCAATGTACATATCTTGAATTATTGGTGGCGGGGGTCCTGCTTTACTATCTCCCACCACTCAACCGCCTCGTTCTTCGCCTATTCTACTGTCCTGGAACAGTGACTGAGTCACTGAATAGTTTGATTTTACAGCAGATACTACCTTCTTAAATAACTCAATGGACCGAAGGCGAGGATCAACACGACCTGCCTCCACCGAAGGTCGGTTTGCACGACGCGTTCTTTCCTGTGTCGTTATCAATCCAACGTCAAGCATGATTTATTGATGACTCTACTGTAGAGATAGAATATTGGTCTCATGCGAGCAAATCACTCGCTGCGCTGTCAAACATTTATGCCAGCCCCAGTACTGTTGAGACTATTGGGCGTGTCAACAGGCTAATCGCTGCGTGGCCGACAGATGATTCCCTCCCCGCTGAGGGTTATGAGATTCTGCGAACTAATTACAAGAAGCTGTCCTTGGCACTCAAAGAAGTCCATCGAAACGCGAACGATGAGGCTAGGTAAGTAGTAGTTAGTACAACTTTGTGTTTCCCCTCACGATCCTCAGAGCGCTCGATGATGCGATAGAACGGGTGGGAGTTCTTATGGCCCTCAGAAAGGCATCAGAACCCTACCCGCAAGGTTTGTCTACCCTGCACAGGAAGTCTGCTGTACTCAATACTTAATGCACGACCAGAGAAACGAAATAAGCGCCCAAGACCTCCATCACCGTCTCCAACTTCTGCGGCTGTCACTTCGGGAGTTTCGCGTGCCACGCAAGCTGCCCGAGGGTCAACTGGCCCTTCACCTGTAATGCCGTTTTCCCGCGAGCCGAAAGCTCGTAGAGAAGCATTGGCGAGGCAGTTGCCTCTGCAAGAAGGTCGCAAGGTGGCATTCCACCCACCAGCAGGAAAGGCTGCGGATGGTAGCAATGCCGACGCCGATGAGAACACGTGGATACTGGCTGTCATTACCAAATGTATAAATCAGGACAAAAACAGGTGTGTAAAGTTCGCCTGCACTTTGATCCTTGATGTATTTTTGAACCTGCCTCGAGGTACGAAGTCCAAGATGTAGAACCACAGGAAGATGGGCAACCTGGACAGTGAGGCATATTTATTCCCCGCCATTTTTTACTGCTAATATATCCTCGAGGTGCTATAATACCACCCTTCGAGCGATCATTCCACTCCCAGATCCCGAGGCACCACCAAATAGTGCTGCGCACCCAAGTGCATATCAGGAGTTCCCAGCAGGGTCAACAGTGATGGCTCTTTATCCGGACACAAGTTGCTTTTATCGTGCTGAAGTCATCGCAATTCCGAGTGAGGGTCGTGTGAGTCTCAGAGATCATGTGTTCATACCACCTCAGAAGCTCACGCCATGGGTTCTAGAGCATGTCTTCCAAATACTATAAGCTCAAGTTTGAGGATGACGACGATCAAGAGCATTCCGTTCAGGCACAGTGGGTCGTAGAATGGCCGGGTACTAACAGAAACTGTACAATTTAGCTGGTTTATGTAAGGAGACTCCATGACCCCAGACAGTCCTGGCAAGTTCCATAACCTACGTCATATGTTACAATGCTCCAAGTAAGGCCTGCGTATTGCGCCAGCAAGGTTCTGAGGGGTTCGCGTAGTTTCTAGCCTCAACGATCGTATAAAAGCAAAGACATTTACGAAGTCGTCGTCATCGTCCCTGGGCTTTCTATTGTCGCAATGTCTATCGCGAGACAACTCTTCCGCGAGTTCAGGCCCCTCTTCCAGATGCTAGAGGAACCATTCGGGAGGTCTGCTGTTGGTTATGGCTTCCCTCAATCCCGTTCCGTTTTCGCAGACCCTTTTTTTGAACGAGCGAATGCCCTCCGTCCAGCAGTGGACGTTGTTGAAGAGGGTGACAAGTACATAGTGGAGGCTGACTTGCCGGGCGTTAAAAAGGATAACGTGGATATTACGATCGGGGATGGAGGACGGAGCATTACTATCCAGGGAAAGACAGCCAGTCGACAAGCGGCCCCTCAATCACAGGATACTGATGACGGTCCATCAGCAAGTGAAGGTACGTCTGCCACGTTTAGTTTCCATCCGACAGTTGGACCAATGTCACCTGTAGGAACGGGGCCCGTCGTTGCCTCCCAACAGAATCAGAACCAACTGACCTCGGAACGTCTCTGGTCAGGGGGCTCGCTCTTCACCAGGACGGTCTGGCTTCCCCAATCTATCGACCGCTCCAAGGTGACGGCGAAGTTAGAGGATGGGATTCTGACACTGCAGGTTCCGAAGTTGGAAGACAAGGAGATTGTCAAAGTGCCCGTGGAGTAACGAAGGGGCGAAATCAACTGATGCACCTTGATGGGCGTTCGCACTTATCCCTACTCAATCACTGTTATGTAGCCCTATTCGCAATATTACACGAACCTGTTTGTATTTGAATGTACTGGGGATCAGTGGTTCTATGACTGTACACGTCAGTAGGTGTGTGAACAGTGATGGATCACCTTCAAAAATGCCCGGATTACATGCCGATGGCCTGGCTGAAAGGTTGGACTATTAGAGACCGTGGCCCATGCTGTTATCCGAAGAAGAGAGTGGTCGTAGCAAGTCGGAATCTCACCAGGTTGACTGGTTGGACATATTTGAGTTGGACTGAGGAGCTGCTGGTGGTTGTTGACATGAGCGCTGCAAGAACATCGCGTCGTTGCCCTGGTGCGGTACTAAAAGTCAACTGCTGCCAACAAAGGTTTCACTTCTCCTCACTGCCCCCTTGTCCCTTCCACTCCATCGTGGACCGCGAACCTTAAAACATCGCCGCCATAGCACTTTGTTGATACAGCTAACTTAGTTATGGCTGCCTATTACGCTGATTCGACCATCCTCGCACACACGACATCCCTCCAGCCCTACGGGCGTTTCAGCGACCCAGATGATCCAGATCAAAGCTCGGGCATATACAACCTACCAACAGACTCAGAGGGCGATGCCGAGATAGATGAGCTCGAGTCTGACACGGAGGAGGACCAGGTCGCGAGCACCTCCTCGGCTGGGAGAAAAAAGGGAGGCAGAAAACTGGGAGAGCGTGTCCCAGGAACAAGTTTACTTCCTGCGTCCAAAATCGAGAGTATGATTCATTTAGATGGTACGTCCGTTCCATCCACCACCTACCTTGCTGTATTCATCTCCCAAGGTATCACTGGTAGCCTTACTGTGTCCAAGGAAGCCGCCTTCATGATATCCGTCGCAACAGTAAGCCTACTCGTTCGCCTAATACTTGGATGAAATCTGAGGCTTACTCTCGATTCCAGGAAGAGTTTCTGAAGCGAATGGTACAAGCGGGTTATCGGAGCGCCTCAGCTACACGGAGAAATATTGTCAACTATACGGACATGGGTATGTTTTGGACCCTTCACTCTACGTCCAGGCATTGAACGCCTTCCAGCGTTGTCGACCCAACAATATCAGGAGTTCATGTTCCTGCAAGGTATGAATTGGTTGCCCTGGGTATTATTGCTGTGGTATACATCTCTCGCGCAGATACAATACCAGAACCCCTCAGCATCACGGAAGCGCTTGACAAACGCGAGGCTAAACTAAAGGATGATCTTGCCGCCAATCCTGCCATGTCTTCCGCCAACCAAACACCGTCAGCCCCTATACATTCTGGTCATCACGCCAATGGGAAGTCGAAGGGCAAACACCGTGTTTTTATAGAGAAGGATAAACCGAGCGCGTATAATAGTCCTAACCCGCGTCCTGGTGGAGATGACGGGAGAGACTCGGAGATGGAAGTGGACGAGCAAGCGAGTGACGTTTTGCCCCCTCCTTCAAGAAGTTCAAGCGGCAGAGTCATAAAAGCTTCTAGGGCGGTGCGCGAGGGCATGGAAGACAGCGTAAACGTGAATGCGATTGTGGTGAACGGGTCCGCGAATTCGCACCCCCTGGAGGGGTCTTGGCCAGCATCAGCCTCACCTCCGAGGAATCTTTCACCCCAACGACTACCGTACGAGTTTCCATCATTCCCCCCGCCATGGCCTGGTCACTACACTGGTCCGGCAAGTGGATTTATACAGGACCCTCCTCATACATGGACATGTGCCAAGCAAAACCCAGGTCGCACGATATATTCGCAACAACCCCGGCCTGAAAATACCACATACCGTTAGCATGCGGTCCCGTGGAATCTTGTTTCATTTACACAAATCTTGTCCATTTACACTCCCTCATTGCTCCCTCACATTTTGCACTACAATAGTAACGCGAAGATTAGCAACGCATGTACCAACCATCATGCACCTGTCACCAGTAATATGAGGTTTACTGGACTCTATACTGTGTTTCTTGTTTAGTAGAACCATCATATGTCAATCGACTCTCTTGATTGACGTGTCAATGAGTGTCAACACAACGGTGAGCCATTTTACTGCGTTACAAGGGCGCCTAAGTGATAAGTATCACCCCCTGATTGATACGAGTAGTTGATTTGGCATATTAGTGCAAGGTTCGCAGGCAGTATAAAAGGTCCAGCTGAAGTGTCGTCCGTGGTTCACTCAATGCAGTCTTCTTTCCGGCTTCCAATTATTGACATTGGACCTTACTTGGATCCTACACAGCCTAGCAGCCTGGAACGAGCCGCAGTATCAACTGCTCTTCATGATGCTTGTGTAGAATATGGCTTCTTCTACCTCGACATCTCCAAGTATGTGGACCCGAGTGAACCGGAAGAACTGACACAACTAGCTCGCGAGTTCTTCTTCCTACCACAAGAGGAGAAAGATATTATTTCTATCACGAACCAAGATAATGCTCGAGGTAAGCTCAAACTACATGAGTCCGTAGTCTACATAACGTGTTGGAGTACAGGGTATCAGAGATTAAAAGAAAACGTCACGAATGGCAAGGCTGACAACCACGAGGGAATCGACTTTTACAGGCCAGTCGAGAACCCGGATAAATCGAAAACCTTGTGGGGTGAAAACCAGTGGCCAAGCGTACCCGGTACCTTCCGGCAGAAATATGAACAGTGGATCGAGAAGATGAAGAAACTAGGAATGGTGGTCATGAAAGCGTAAGTCTTCGTTTCCTCCTATGGCGTTACCGATTTCTCGACGGCAAGATATCAGCATGGCGGACGGGCTAGGCCTGAATGATGATGAATGGAAAGAACTCCGTGCTCAGGTAGATGATAACTTCTGGGTCATGAGGGTTATTGGTGGGTAGTGCATCCTTGATAACGCCTCGGGAATTGATTGTACTTACATAGGTTACCCACCTTTACCAAACGATTATGACGGGTTCTCGTGTGGAGCACACAAGTGCGTGAACTGGGTTCAACTTAAGATATAAGAAACTGAAAAGCATCATATCTTGAAGAGATTACGGGTGCTTGACGTGAGCATTCGTTCAGTTACTGTTTGGGCTGTACCTAAACGGACACCGGCTAGTCTGCTACACGCTGATTCAACCCATTCAGCTTTGCAAGTGTTCCTACCAAAGAGCGGGCTTTCCGTCACTGAATTGGATGGACTTCCCAACGAGAACGGCAGTGAGGAGGGAGTGTGGATCAACGCTGATCCAATTCCTGGGTGTATTGTTTGTAATATTGGTGAAAGTAAGTCGGGCAGAAAGGCCATATTTCGTGTAATTCACCTTCCGATGCTTAGTGTGGGAGATATGGACAAATGGGTTGTATAAGAGCACGTTACATAGGGTGATCCACAGGGGATCCAACTATCGGTGCGTATTACCACGAACTCTCCGAGACCATTTCCGTTACCTGATCACCTTTTCTCATCATAGGGTCTCGTAAGTATTTCCACTTAATCTAGTTCTTGCAGAAGGTGGCCAACATCATTGCAGGATCCCATTCTTCTTTGAACCAAACTTCAATGCGAATGTGAAGCCGCTGGCGGGTGTATTAGCCCGCACAGAACATGCCAAGGTCTATGGTCCTGTTATTTATGGTGATTTTCTCCTTGGGAAAGTCGGAAGTAATTTTGCTCAGGATGGTGCCAGAGGTAGATATTGAAGTACTGGGAGAGACCACTAGGCGTGCAGTTGCCGTAGGAATTGATGATTTACATATGTGTAGTTGTAGCAGTCAACCTGACTTCAAATCACGTGCATCCACTATGATCATCGGTATGAGATTCGAATTGATCAATACTTTTCGACATCGAAATCTCTACCATTTCTGGAGACCCTTGCAGAGGAGAGGAATGTCATACGAAGCATCCCTTGCAAAGCTAACCTCCCCGCTGAAGGATCTTGTCACGAACGCGCAAGCCGAGGCAGGGAAAACTGATGGAGATCAAGTAGAAATAACCGGTTTCATAGATAAAGTTGCGGAGGGGGACATTGTGAAGGCTGAGAACATGCCTGTAAGTTTCACTCTAGCTGGCGTGCCAACTGTCGCTAACTTGCTCTGTCTCATAGGAACTGGAGACTCTGCTGACCCCACGAACTTACCTTGTGAGCAACTACTTCACTGCTGCTGATGTCGCACTGTATGGCGCATTGCATCCGATGGTGGTATGTTGTATAGCTTTACGAATTGACTGCCTCTGTTTAACGCGATGTGCACAGTCCCAACTCCAACCGCCTCAGTATTACGCGACTCCAGCAATCACCCGCTACTTTGACCATATCCAATCCAAACCATCAGTGCTACGCGCCGCTCAGGCGCTATCCCCGGCATTCTCGTTTGTCACGTTCGATTTGGAGTCCGCGCCCAAGATCGAGAGAAAAGCTGACCTGCCCAAGAGGAAGGAGAAGGCACCGAAGCCTCCCGCTAGTCAACAACCGGAAGAGCCCAAGAAGGCTGCAAAACCAGAGGAAGCTAATGCAAACAAAAAGGAAGAGAAGCCCCAGAAAGATAGTAAAAAGGAGAAAAAAGAAAAGAACAAAGAGACCCCTGCTGCCGCTGAGGGTGGCAAAAAGAAGGGCGGAGGAGCTGGTGCAAGCAAGCCTGCGGAAGAGGATGGTGAACCAGTTCCATCCATGATAGATATGAGGGTTGGCCACATTATAGATGGTGCGACATCATTCGCCTCTCGATTTCTAGCTTCTAACCCACGTCAACCATTAGTGAGGAAGCATCCTGATGCAGACTCTCTCTACGTTGAGGTTCGTTTCATTCAGAATTTTTTGAGGGTAAATAGTATGCTAATGGTTCCCAACAGCAAATAGATCTGGGAGAGGAGACAGGTCCCCGTACTGTTGTTTCGGGACTTGTGAATTACATACCAATAGAAGAGATGCGTGACAAATACCTCGTTGCGATCGTAAGTGGATCCCCTTCATTAGAACGAATGGCTCACTTCTTACACGGACACCAGTGCAACTTGAAACCAGCAAATATGCGGGGCGTCAAGAGCTTTGCCATGGTTCTTGCCGTACGACTACCATCTGTATGAACCACTATCTACTGACCCCTTTTCTAGGCAACATCGAAGGATGGAAAGGATGGTGGTGTCGAGTTGATACAGCCGCCGCCAGGTTCCAAGCCCGGGGATCGTGTTTACTTCGAGGGACCCGAATATGAAAGTAGGTTTTTTCCGATTCTGGAACTCTTTGTCACTCGCTCATACCCGTTGTAGACGCACAACCGTTGTCCCAGCTAAACCCAAAGAAGAAGATTTTTGAAACGATTCAACCTGGTAAGGCCACTATTGGATCCATTTCACCGATAACATCATCCTTCGTAGGCTTCACCACGCTGGAGACACGGGAGGCAGCATGGATCAATCCAGTGACGAAGAGTGCACACCGAATTCGCACGAAGGACGGGGTATGTTTGGCGCCGACATTCGTTGGAGCCTCTTTGTCATAGGTAGACTACTAGTAGTACTGAAGCAGTCAGTGGCTGTGCTCCACTATTGAGTGAGCGGACCAAACTTGTCAGTTTTCATGTCGCTGCGCACAAGCTTTGGCAACACTGTCCGACGGTTCAGCTCGACAGCACGAGCATGTGGACACACATCTAACATTGGAAAATCACCGATACCAATTCCACTCAATGTCACGCTCACACCGTCCCCGACGTCGCTCGCCGTCAAGGGACCTCTCGGGTCGACCTCTGTGCCGCTCGAGCCCTATATGCAACTTACTTTTCCTCAACCGAATGTCCTGAACATCTCCATAGAGAACGCGGAGGTGAAGACGCAACGTGCCATGTGGGGATTGACACGGACCCTCATCAGCAATGCAGTCGTCGGGATGACGCAGGGGTTCACTTTACCCATTTACTTGGTTGGCGTCGGGTACAGGGCAGCCCTAGAGGAAGACCCGAGAGGAACAATAGATGGTGGAAGTGGTCAGAGACTCAACATGAAACTCGGTCATTCGCACAATGTCTACGTGCCTATCCCCCCTCACATCAAGGCAGAAGTGTCGTCTCCAACTAAAATCGTGCTCAGTTGTTCAGACAAGCATCTACTGGGTCTCTTTGCGGCCAGAATACGAAAATGGCGCCCTCCTGAACCTTACAAGGGAAAGGTATGTGTCGGTGCATTTCTGTCACCGGTTGTGAAACTTATCTGGCTTCGAAGGGCGTGTTCGTCGGGAACGAAACAATACGTTTGAAAGCTATCAAGAAGAAGTAGACTACCATATACCTTGCCTCATATTCATTTTCGTTAGGTCAATCTGATACTGTGACGCATTGTGGTGGTGCATCGGAAACTATGACTCCGAATACCAGAGCCTAGGGGATAACCAATGGTGTTTTGCCTTCTAGAGTACAGATGAGCTGTCCTTTCAACGTCTCACCCACCTGGCCCCATAACGCTGAGAATGAAGGTCAAAGATGATCGATCGATCTCGCAAGTGCTTTGCACAGGGAGTGCGAGAAGGTGCGCCGCCGTTAACGTCGCCACCTCGTGGTCATCTAATGCCACGACAAACTACGAGATGTCCGCTGGATACGAGTCTACACGAGTAGTAGTGCTGGCCGTTGTGTATAGATGTCGACGCGCAGTTGAACAACTGGACCTGTCTGTGTCTCTCCATCTCTGTCCCCTTCTCATTTTTTACTGTGCAGCTTGGAAAGCTGATTGGAAACACCATATGTTATCTTCATGCCTCTGCCACCACCGTCAGTTGTCGATATTGGGTTCAAGATGACTTTCCTGTGGGTTTTGGTCCACCAGTTTTCCTCTGCCATTTATCTCCTCAACTCATATAGGACGTTGAATAACCAACGAAGCCGTATCACCACACCTCATGTGTGACCCCATCTCTGATTTGTAGTTCTGTTGATCATGCTTTCATAGGCATTGGTCGGTGGAACGCGCTGACTCTTCAGGGTATCTCCGAATCAAATCACACCGACAAATGCACTTACACGCAACAGCCGACATAACGATATCGAACACTTGCAGGCAAACTGCCAGGCTGGCTATACCAGAGAAACCAGTGCCGCCTGCAGCCGGTGGATAGCTTACCGCTGATAAGCGTTCGTAGTAGAGGGGCTATGTATGGAGCGCATTGACGGCACTGTCGATCCCAGAGGACGTGTTACCTGTGTACATTCGTACTAGACCACTTCGCACGTAGGCTCGTAAGCGAGAACGAAGCAGTGAGGAGAGCCTGAGTGTCATGAAGCCGAGAATGGGTTTATGTACTGATTGGTAGTCTAGGGACTAGGGTAGTAGTGATGGTTGTTTTACTTGATCAGTCTTGGTGGAGGTCCGATCATACTTACCACTGGACAACAACATGCGGCACTCCATTGCACCGAATCGCAAGTCACATGCTGCATCCTTGGCACCGCAGGGGGCGAGCGCCGCTGCGATGAACAAGTTGCTGGAGAAGAAGAAAGAGTACGAGGCTGTGGCAGCCCTCGAACGCGCCAGCGCACTCTTTGTAAAACGAATTGAAGGCCTCGCAGACGACTGCGAAGTAATGGCGGATGCTGGCCAAGGTTTGTCTAGCTCTCGGAAGTGGTAGTTACCACTGAGCACTGACAAATGTCTATCTAGTTCATGGCGAGGTGCTCGAACAATGGCCAAACATGTTTCGCATACTTGATCTTTTCCGTGAGTCTGATCGGTCTGCTCGCTTCTATCTCCTGTGCTGAGCCCATGGCAGTCGCGAATCGTCAGCAGTATGCGGGAAATGAGGATATCTCTGAGATATCGGAATCGGCCCCTGGAGAGCGTCTTGTGCGTGTTCCTCTGGACGAGTTGCAGGCGGATACGACGAAGTCTTGAGCACCATTGCATGCATCTCGACAACACTTGCGCATTATCATGCCCTCCTCGATGCAGAGACAAGCGGACTGAGCGCGCGGCGCAGGAACCGGGGATGGTTGAGGGCTTCGGCCAGCGCGTGCCGATCTCCTTGACAAGCGCGACAATTCCTCAGCGCGTTCCTTGCTTCAGACTAGAGACTACATTAGAAATAATACACGAAAGAATCGCCTTGTCTACAGCACTGTTAAGTAGATTCCAACATGCAGGTAGCCAAATGCATCTAATTCACTCCCACATGTATTATTAATGTTTGCTTCCAGAAGGAACAGATCCAGAACCTAGTTCCCTCTCAACCCGCTGAAATATCCACTCCTGGGCTGTGTTGTCCCACAAAACAACGGGCACCTTCACTTGTCCTAGCCCGGACTTGTTCACATCCAACTTCCATCGCCTATATTCCGCGAACGTCCCCGACTTTAAGATTCGGATGGTAAATGGTTTCAACCTCTTCGAATCAAAGGCTGGTCTAAACCTTTCGTTTTGACGGACAAATTCAGCCAGCAGTCGTGCTGGAGCTTCATCCGCCTTGGGACCTTTGTCGAAGGTAGCACCCGTAAACACTAAGCCTAAGTAAGGAACAGTCAAACATACCAAGGTCACCCTGAACTTCGACAAGGTATCCAAGACATTTGTTGTCATCGATGACAGTCGTAAACTCGCCAATTAAACCAAGCGTGTCTTGCACTGCTAAGATAACGCTTGTAACTTGGCTCTCGGACAACATGATACTTGCCAACCGGGCAGCGAGGCTGTTTCACGTTAATCCGGGTAGAAATATAGGTGACGACGAGGCATACTTTCGGCGTTCGACAAATCGCACAACGGGTGTACCATCATTAGGGTCGAAGCCTGCAATCTCGACGATGTCTCCGATGCGATAACGCCACAGTCCCTTGTGGGCAGTCACTACGACCTCGTACATTTTCCCAACCTTGACTTGCCACTGACAGGGGATTAGAGGAAGCACGAGTGAGATGAAAGGGCTTACTGGGCACAAAAGATCAGATGCTGTCCCCTCGTTAGTAACGTCAATGAATTCAAAAAATTCAGTGAATAATAATTTGAACAGATTCATGTCCGAAGGGTCGTAAACCAAACCAACGGGGGCTTCACTGGCAAAATAACCCTGACTGCGTAACTCAACATCTGGACCAATGTAGTGCTTTATCTGTGGGATGGCCTAAGTTTTCGCCAGTGGATTAAAAATAACGGGGCCTGCCTTCGGAAGGGCAGCTGCGAAGGTACCACTCCCAATAGTGAAAACCGCCCTGAGCATCGGCCAAACCTTCGCCAACCAGCCAGGCTGCTCCGTCGCTTTCCCGATGGCATGAAGCTCGGCTGCACGTTCAGGACGCGGAGGAAAGTGAGGCTGTTTAACGACGTGTACATCTTAGCGGGGGGACCTGAGATGAAGAAGTGGCTACCTCGAGGTATTCCCGGACATGATCAATTCCCTCCCAGTCTGGGAGTGTGCCAGACCCAATGCATGCTACAAGTATATCCCATTCTTCTTCCATGTACAGGATCATATCGAGGATAGCAGTACTGAAGAATCCTGAGATCATCTCAAGCTCACGTTCTGCCAGGGCGAAGAGTATATGCATTGACATGAATGATGGGTACTTGGTGATAAAGCCAACGGCATTTGGAGAGGTATATGAACCTACGACAATGTGTAGTGACTTCGAAAAGAACCAAGGAAAAGTACATACTTGCCAACTTGATATTTAGGTGATCTTGGTCAACATCCAATCCTTCCCATATGCGGGACTCATTGGCTGTCGCTCCACCGACGGGGAGCTTCTTAATTGTATCCCCCTTGTCATTCTGCACGCTAATCAACTGACGATATTTGAAGGAAAAGAATCGGCAGATTTTCCCGGAAGTAAACTTCGGAGGAGCGGTGGAGATAGATCCGTAGCTGTACAGGGCGATATACTTTGCCTTTGCACTGGATGTTGAACTAGTCACGGCGATTCCATAAGGCAGTCCTGGAGCAAACATATTCTGTACATCTTTTTCCAGGCAATTGCTCTCAAGGAATTTCTTTACGAATGGCTCGTAAGCGTCGTAAGTTGTTAATGGAATCGTAGAGTAATAACTCTCGATGAGCGCATCGTCTCGGTCCTCACTGTCGCCTTCCTTCCTGAGGTTCTGTAGCGCGGTGTGAAAGTCCAAAAAGACAGGCGACTCGGAGAAATAACGAGTGTCCTTGTTCTTCTTGATAAGAGAGAGCAGCGTACTCTCGGTGCGCCCCTTCAGTATTGCCCTGAGGGTAGGAGACAGGTCGTCAACGAGCGGGGGAGGCTGTGGGGAGATCATGTGTGTAGTGGAATGACAAACACGAGATAGGAATTGGCAGAGGGATCGTTCGATGGGTCTAACTCGGCTCCTCGTCAGCTACCGAGTTAGACCCGTCGAACGATTTGAAGGCCTCGAGTTGGAACTTCGAACACCAGCAGGAAACTATTAGTAAGCGCTGCCCGCATGTACCGATTTGGAAGTTCGGCGCCTCCCGCAATACTGTACAAACAAGGTTCAAGCCAGTTTTGGTGGAAATAGACCAGACAGATTCCTCGAGACAAGATGGGTGCGTAAGTAGTCTCGTTCCCAGACGTTGTAGTGCAGTCAGATCTCAATGTGCTGATGGGGCCCTAATATGTTCTGCAGAAAAAGGGAATATGCTGACATAAGAAATGCAGAATGGGAGTAGATGCATCGAAATGTCTGCAGACTTGTGTCTGTCATACGCTCCTCTCATCCATATCATATTAACCCTTACTTGGTCACCCTTCGTCTCCTGACCGCTCTTCCGACACAGATCCGATGCTTCGATTTCGGTGCCAAACAAATGGCTTTGCAACGCTGTACAAAGGTGTTGTGATATTTGAGCTGGGCTGGCAAGGATCAGGAAGACATCGTATGATCCTTGTGACGAGGTATCTGTTGGTGAGTCGAGTAGAGAACGAAGTTAACAATGACTTGAGGTCGTTGTTACTTGGAAGTGACAGCATCAGTGGTTTGTATAAATTGAGATGGCGGGAGTACGTCCGATTCCAGGCCATCACACGATCCATTGAAGATAGTTCGTGCTGTCTTGGGGTAATGTCCGCGATTAAAGAAAGCGACTTGAGGTCAGCAAAGAGGTTTCCTTCGCAGCAGAATTCCATGGAGTCCGTAAAGTGACCATAGTCCCCCAGCTATTCCCATAAGGCTAAACACTGTGTGAAAGGCACGTGTACTCACTTTGGTACCATCGGGTGCGTCCGAGAAATTACTGGGCACCCCGTCTATTTCGTAGCTACGGTACTTCCTCTGCCGATCGAGTATCACGAGACCCCGCCAGTCACAGCCGGGATCGTCTGTTCCCTAAATAATTAGTGATATTAATTCCAATGAGGCGTGCAAAAAAAACTATGTACCCACGTTAACATCGAAGGCTGTCCATTCATCTGATACGTCACCGAAACCGGGATCGTGAAATACCTCAAGCTTAACTCCACACATCCTTGAGCTCTTCCACAAGACGGACGATATCTGAAGGATCCTGGTTGTTCGAGGGATGCGGGTCTGCATAATGCAGACCTGACGATAGCGTGCAGCCCCAGAGCATGCCTTATTCATGTGTTGTGCATGCTCGGGTGCTCTGGCCAGCGTTTCAATGTATTCACGAACAGCATATCCCTGCCATGAAGGTCGCGGAAATATGTTAGAGCCATCAGAAACGACATGTATCCAGTCCTTCCCAAAAGATTGTCCAAGGCCCACTACAAAGTGGTGGTTAGTTAGACTATCATAATAGACTTTGATGCAAAGGGAATCGGTGCTGGTCAGCGTGAGCGTGCTTCCTGTGAATTTATTTGGGTACGCGTCGCAGCAAGCGAAACCACTGAGCGCGCTATCGTCGATTTCGAATGTGGTGTTGCGATGCGGCAGGTCTTGGTATCTGAGGTAGACTTGACACAACTGCCATTGAGGTACCTCGGGAGGAAAGTACGGCACTGGCCATCTATAATAGTTGGATTCCCAGAAAACCAAATCGATGGTTATTGGTGGATCCCGACCACGGCGGCACGGCAGCCGGGCTTGGAAGAATGTGCGAGAGCCGTGATAGGGACGGAGGAGCAGCCAAATTTGAATGCCGCGATTCGTGATTGAGAATGACCCGAGTCGATCCTCGACGGAGTCCAGCTCGGCCTCCTCTTTGAGAGATTGGATAAACTCGTCGTGACCCATCAGCTCCATTCTACCACAATCCTCGAAGTCGCCTGGGTCATCCGCAAGGATACTGCCAGGCTGCTCCTTTTCCATGCTGGGATCCCATGCAAAGATGCTTTGGTCGTTCGATGCACGGATGATCTCCAGCTGAAGACGGCGAAATGCTTTCTTCCCTTCTCCGTACAACATCGGCATATTCACGTCCAGCAGACCCATCAGCGAATAAGCTCGGTCCTCAACTCGCGTCGTCGTTCGATTGGCCGCCCACGACATGATTTGAGCAACACACGGACGGTTTCCACAGAGCCCATGTGTCAATATATGCGCCGGAATTCCAGTAATGCCTACCAAGGTAGGTGCAAGCATCCTCTTGTCACCTATGCTTTGCCAATTCTTGTTGAGGAACTGGACGTTGCCTGGGGCTATCAGCTCTTGTAGCGTCCACCCGCGCGAGAACCACTCTGGCCATCCACCGAAATCGGGATACCTCTCATCGTCACTCACAGTGGGAAACCATGGATCGGGGACGTCGTGGAGGTACGCATAGCATACTTTTGCGTTTTCATACCACCGATACATGGAATTGATGGCCTCGGATAGCTCTGCGCTGCTTCGCTTGTCGATGCAGCAAGTGTCAACCCACAACCACTCATATCCATCGTTCCGCGCCTGCTCGCAGCTCTGGAGGATCTTTCGATAGCCAACACGCTGACGAATTTCGTCTCTCTCTCCACGGCCATCTTCGCGAGCTTGTCCATTTCGTTATAGTCCACTTCTTGCGCGATCCACCGATGGGATAGAATCGCATACTCTGTTGCTCCATCATCGCAGAACGTGAGGACTTTGCTGTGCCGTTCCACTCGCTTTCCTTTTCTAATCAAACTCTCCCTCTTAAGAAAAGCTTTTACATTGATCAGACGCATGCTGCACAAGTATGCATCAGTCTTGAGGGGATCATCAACTGTGAATGATATTCATACCTCCTCTAACAGAATGGCGTGGAACGTTACGTGTAGTTGTGGTGATACAACCAGGTGTGGTTCCCTTTGGGTGGTCGACGTCTTATTTCCGTGAGACGGCAGAATAGGAACAACACTCAGCGGCCGCCGGCATTCTTCTACCCTGGATACAGTGAAGAGGATTGGTGGTAAAGGCACGATAGCACGTGTCGTTTCTACCCGAAAGGCGCAAAATTGAGCGCCCTATGACATATGGGCGCCGACAACGCCTCACCATGTGACTACTGAAATCAGTGACAATAAGTCGGGAGGGAGTGACTGCCTTCCCTTGGGTCTTGGGTCTTCCTAGAGAGACGAATCACTCTGGTCATTACGGTCAGTGGACATGCTCTGTACTGTCTTGCATAACGTCACGAGCGAGGATGGATGTCCATTTCTACGGTCCAAACGGAGCGTATGTGCCGGCTTAGTCACCACATTCAACATAGCCAAACATTGTATCCTACCGTCGTCGAACTAGCAAGTTAGTATTGGACTTGCAAAACCTTTGAGGTCCACTGCATCGAAATGTCTGCAGACTTGTGTCCGCCATACGCTCCTTTCTTTGGGTTTGCAGGAGTTGCCTCCGCGGTTTGTTTTGTTCAAAATCATCCAGCTCAAGTCCCGCTGACGTGCTTGCGGTTCCCGTAGATGGTCCTCAGCAGTATGTCTGACTGAAATGATTGGTTCAAAGTACTGAACATGATACTCAGCTATTGGTGCGGCATTTGGGACAGCCAAGTCTGGAATCGGTATCGCTGGGTTGGGGACGTTCAAGCCAGAGTTGATCATGAAGGTGCGCGCCTGACTTTCTCCAATACTGGAATTTCCCATGACAGGTCGCTAGTCGCTAGTGCCAGTGGTCATGTCTGGTATAATAGCAGTATATGGACTGGTGGTGTCGGTGCTCATCTCAGGGTCATGTAATCTTTCTCGCTTACTTGCTTGGCTTTTGCATACTGAGCTTTCTCGGTTCAGTGCACCCTTCAAAGGACTACCCCCTAGCTGCCGGATTTATCCACCTTGGAGCAGGTATATCATGCGGATTGACTGGGATTGGGGCTGGCTATGCGATTGGCTATGTCGGTGACTCGGTGTGTTGAATTCCACTCTATACATTACCACTATCTCTAACCTACTCACAGTGCGTCCGCGCATATCTCTATGAACCGCGTGTATTCGTTGTGATGGTCCTCATTCTGATCTTTGCTGAAGTACTTGGACTGTATGGGTAAGTTGGCACTTCCTCCTCTGCACAGTACAATCAATGACCGCCTGACAGGCTTATCGTTGCTCTCATCATGAACACGAGGGTTACCTCACTAACTGGATGTAATTAACATCAGCCACTCCCATGATTATCGTACAGACAGCCCCATGAACAAGTAACCTGATGCACTACAAGTACGATATTATAACTAGCTTCTTGGCCCTGGGTGATATGATGGCAAAGGTGAGGAACTGTACCTGCGAGGAACTCGCCTCCTTCTGTCACGCTCCCTTGAACGCGACGATCCTGAGCTCGAGGAGCTCGAGGATGATGTGGAGGAAGAGTCGGATGTACTTGAATCTGAGTCGGAATCTGAGGTTGAAGACGTATTAGAGTCCGAACCAGAGTTCGAGTCAGTCGATGAATCAGAGGTCGACGAGTCCAGATCAGATGATGCTGATTTCCTCGACCTGTGATGCGCAGTAGTTTGTACAAGTACAAAATATTGAATGGATTGTCTTACCTTCGTGCCTTTTTTCTTCTGTCGGACGTGGGCTCTTTCTCTTTCTCCTTCTCTCGCTCCTTCTCCTTTGCCTCGAGAATACGGTTGGCTGTCCCAGTCCTGTATGATGATGAGGATGAGATGGGTTTGTACGGGACCAGCAGATAGGCTCACTTCTTCGTAAATTCTTCCGGTACCTCTACAGAGGGCTTGCCATCAGCCTTGAGTTTCGCTAGCACCTTGGGGTTTTCGAGCATTTGTGTCCGCGATGGGCGTGATACATATGGACGTGGAGATTTACACTCGTATGTGAAATGTCCTGTAGAATATAAACCACAGCACTCAACCATAGCAATGACTCTCACCTGTCTTTAGACATTTCTGGCATACAGTCGTAGCTGTCGCATGGGGAGTTGACCTACTGTGTGGTGCAAACTTGGACATGGTGCAAAGGCCATCGACGTGGGCGCCAGTCCTTGTACGATTGCTTACATAATGATTTCCATTCACATCCATCGTAGATCCTTCATCCTATCATGGACGCACTCAATGAACAGGTAGAACTGACGATGCCATGGGCGGAAGAGCTTTCTCGCAGGAGCTGCCACCAGATTCTTTCCCAAGGCTTCCACAACAGCTGTACCAATCCCTCAAAGATCGCCTGAGGCCTCTCCTGTTGACCATCTACACTATTGTGGAGGTCCCGCCGGAAGCACCCGCCAAGAAGGATCATGGCGATATTGACTTCGTCGTCTCACGGCCAGTTCATGGGATGGAAGAAGTGAATCCCGCACTGGTTTCGCGCATTCTCGGTGCAGTCAAAAGTGTTGAACTGGACGGCAATCGAACGTCTCACTATGCTTTGGAAATCAGCCAAGACGACATGCTGCTTTTATCGCATAGCTTGCAACGCCCGTTCCCATTGGAGAAGGCGTACATACAAGTCGATGTCAGAGTATGTCTGGATGACGAGGAGGTGGAAAGACTGTTGGTACTTCATGGCTATGGCGATCTCGGAATTATGATGAGCGCGATCGTCAGGAGCCATGGATTATCCCTCAGTACGAAAGGGTTGAAGGTTCCCTCCAATGCTCGTGTAGGTGATGTATGTGGACTGATATTCCATCAGGCTCCATCCCCCCCGCCAGACCCACCGATCCTCTTGAGTAGTTCACCTCGCGCAATATTTGACTTTCTGGGACTGTCCATGGATAGATGGAATGAGGGATTCACCATGATAGAAGAAATATTCGTCTTCGCTTCGACATCACGCTTCTTTGACCCTCGTCGCTTCCGTGCGCCTCAGATGCCTACTTTTGACAAGACTGTTACGGAGCGCACGATGTACCATGACTTCCGTTTGTGGGCCAAAAATAAGGAGCTCACCACAGTGCATTACCTTGAAGAAAAACAGGATAGAGTGGAGGAAGCATTGCTGCATTTTGGAAAGAAGGACGAATGGGATGCAGCAGCGCATATGCGCTATACCCGATCGTGGCTCAAGAATAATTTCAATGGAAAGCTCGTAGCAGAGTGGACAGGCCTGGGGTGGAGAGGTGTCAAGGCCGTCATGGATAATGTGAGGGCATCCGCGGGTGATGAATCTGCGTTGATTGGCCGACCTCTGGAAGATATCAAGACAATGGTTATGGCTTCCAAAGATTCTTTGAACCTGTAGTAAATTTAATCAACCACACGGAATCATGTGTACTGGAAGAGAAGCGTGCACGTGTGAAGCCACGTTGGAGCGCTTAAGTTTGGTTCAAGTAGTACATAGACGCTGGTGGGTATTTTAGATAGTATTCTATGACTTCTGGCGACTCCATTTCCCTCTCCCCGAAGCAGGCAGAAATATTAGAGCAATTTCGTACCCGAGTGTTTCAGGAAAGTATCGTTCAAGACGGCGACTCCATAGGAACTGACGACTGGACTTTGCTGTAAGTCCTGATACTAGTGCACATCGTTCCCCCCGAACAACAATGTCCCTCCTCCCGCTTCGTGCAGTCGTTTTTTACGGGCAAGAAATTTCAATGTAAATGAAGCAAAGAAAATGATCAAGAATGCCCAACACTGGCGTAAAACAGTAGGAGGCGTAGGTATAGATGAATTATACAAGACACTCGATTTGTATGATGTGAGTGACAGAGTACGGTCGACCGTTTCGTCGCCTTGACATCGCTGACGACCGTGGAGTATCCTGGCCGTGAACATGTATTCAAATCTTGGTCAATGTACTTCCACAAGGTGATGGTTACTATTTTGGGACCTTCTACCCCCTTGACATCGTCTTTATCAGACAGACAAGGCAAGTGGTCCACAGCGTGTCGCTCTGTTCTTTGCACCGTTTTCTTAGTTTCACGAAACGTCGACAGCTAGGACAGCCGTTGAACATTGAGTTCTTTGGCGGATGTGACCTCTCTGAACTTTATAAACATATCACTCCCGAAAGGCATTGGGAGGCGATCGTCGTGACAACGGAAGCTGTCACTCGCGACATTCTTCCCGCTGCGTCCCGTGTTGCGGGTCGTCATATCAGTGGGTCATTCGTCATCATGGACCTTAAAGGATTTGGGTGCGTATCTCCTTATTTTTGCGTGGTTTCCATGTCATGGCTACCAGTTTGTCCCAGTTTTGGCAAATCAAATCTTTATTGCAAGCATCCTCCCAGATCTTCCAGGATTATTACCCAGAGACGTGCGTCGCTGATTCATCGTGGTGTTCACTTAATCATGTCTGGTTTATCCCCCCAGGTTGGCCAAACTTGCTATTATTAATGCACCTTCTTCATTTGCATTCATATGGTCTTTCATTAAACCCTGGTTAGCGAAAGAAACAACCGACAAGGTCGATATATTAGGATCAGACTACCACAAGGTTCTGCTGGAACTCATCGATGCGGAGAACCTTCCGACCACCCTCGGCGGGAAGTGTACCTGTGAGCACGCTGGGGGCTGCGATCTGAGTGGGGCAGGTCCCTGGATGGATGAAAGACTGGCACGCCAAATAGCAACCAAGGAGGAATGTAATGGGGATATTGTCAAAGCTGGTCAAGCCCTCTTTGAAACAGGATCCTTGCTACCAGCTTCCTCCCGTACCACTTCGGGGGAGCCAGGTCTCAAGGAGACGACGGAGCTCTCAACTTACTCCTCAGGGGTAGTTTCACAAATGACTGCATGAGCATATTCAATAGGTTGTAAATTAGCACAATCATCGTGTCTTCCGTTCGGCATCAATTTCTAACCATGTACACATCGATAGTGACATGTACGGGAGATTCCTATTCTTGTATAAGAATCAATGCATTGCCGAACGGTCCAAAAGCATGTCTAACGAAAGGTTGGCTAAACTATCACAAGAATGACACAATAAGTATCAAAGGAAGGCATCAGAAGATCGGTATATAGTCATTTATCCTATCCCTCGCGTCTTGAGCAATACACTCCGCTATCCAAGTCACGTTACGGATTTCTTGCTCCTTCAGCTTCACATAGCTGTAGAATACGCCATACTGAAACTGTTGCAAGAATGCTTCCTTGTTCAGCCGCACCTCCGTTCGAAAGAATCGGTCTTCTAACTGCGCCGCTATTCCCAGGTCTCCCAGGTCCTGGCTAGCTCCGGAACTGGACACAGTGTTGTCAAAGAACGACCGGTATTCTGATATATTTTCGCAGACCAGTCGGACTTGATCTATGTCCTCTGCCTTTGCAAGCGCGTTATTTCCCTCCGGGAACAATCTGCCGATGGCGGGGAAGAGCTTCGCGCGTTGCTCTTTTGTCAGCTCTGTGCCAAATGAGTTGATGGTAATATTGATCGTCCTTCGATCTGCCTCAAATGCGAGGATATTGCGCATCACGTCCGATGTAGGTGAACTCAAAGTATCCACGAAATCATAGAAGTCTTCGAGATAAGCTTTGTAGATGGTATTCCGGATGATCTCGATGTTGAGATCATCAAGGTCTGTGGCCGAGAGACAGTTGCGGAAGTAAGGGGCTGTAGGGGAACAAATGTGACTAAATCCTTCATACATCTATGTTGCTCGGTTCCTTACCAAGAGGCGTTTCCACGAGCACACTATGGTACAGCTCCTCGACATTGGTAGCGACACAAAGGGCGGGCATTGTATCAAAAACACCTAGAGGATGACACCGCTCTAACAGTTCATGCGTATCTCGTTCGTGCAAGGTGCCCGTGATCAAGAGCACCACGTTGTCGATCATGTAGCTGTACCTGAAATCGTGTCCAATGAGCAATGGAACCAGCGAAAGGTACACAGGGACGAACGTGATGTAGTCGAGAAATTTGCTGAGGGGCTCGACGGCATTGCCGCGAAGGTAGTTGAATTGGTCAACGAGTATTTGCGTAGCTCTATCCGAGATTATGGTCGTCGTAGGAGAAGCCTCGTTCGCGAGAAAGTTACCGTAGTCTGTTGAGGACAGTTGGGTCTTCAGGTCTGGCAAGTTGATTGAGCATGGGATATAGATATAATGCCGATGGCAAGTCAATGTGCATACCATCCAGAGTTTCACACTGCGTCAAACTGGCATAATGACTCTGAGTTAGGATGCCAGCTTTGTAACCTCGTACAATGCCTTCGAGGAAGCCAGTGTTGACCTGGATGAATGTCAGACGTCAGGCGAGTTCGACAAATGTTAGCTGGGACGGACGTTGAAGAAAAGGCCTTCCATGGCCTGCAGTTGATGTCTTGCGAGTTGCTTCCTGGCGCAGCCTCTATTCACAAGATTTCCCACGGTATACAACAGTACTCATACCCTTTACAGGTGTATCACAATCACAATCACATTAATCAGGCAAGATGCAGTCTCTACGAACCAGCACGGTTGCTGGTTTGAAGACTCTCTCGTGAAATTGAGTTGCCTTTTCTTGTCTCCTTTTCTACGAGTTGCGCAGGGATCTTTAGGTGTCTCTTTATCCGTGGACAGTCGCGATATAAAATGCTTTCCACAAGTGACGTGGATCGCCCTTTGAATTTTATAGCACCTCAGCGAAACTGGAACAAAGTATGTGTTGCACCTTGCATAACTTCAAGAGGGCATAACTTTACACAGGAACGCAGAATTATCCGCAAAGTCGACTTTCAACTTGCCCCCATTTTTACATTTCTGTACATATATCCAGCCTTCCGGACAGATAAGTCGCTTCCTATCTCTGAAAATTCATAGTTCCAGTATCGAGAGTTCACCCTTGCCAGGTAGCAAAGGGGGGATGACGTTCTGCCACCTAAAATTAATGGGCCAATACTCACTGCTCAAGGCTCGCACCTTATAACACAGCGCTGTTCGTTTACTTCATTGGCTACATCATGTTTGAGTCTTGAAAACCCGTGCGGACGTCAAGTGACCTACGCCAACGCACAATCCCTAATTTATACGGTGTAAGGATTATGTGAATGGGTTCTTGTGGAGCTGGTTCTGACCAGTTTGGCAGTTACAGACTTTGATCCTCCGATGTGGGTCCGGTCACTGACTCTTATGTAGGACACTGTTTCTATGTGCCAAGGGCTTGTCAAAAGCCGGTTTCGCAGGCTTCCTGTTAACGCATATTTGAGTATTGCGAAGAACTCTTTCCCGACATTCTAAATGTCTTCTCTGAGATAGGTAAGGAATAGACCAACATCACATTTTCTGTCCCGTTGCATTTTCTTCGGACCTGTGACTATGAGACGTGTTTTTAGAGGTGTTCCATTTTTTAGAATCGACATGCCCAACGCGATCGGTTTCTGGATGCCGTCGCTGACAGAAGATGACGATCTCTCGTCATTGCGGAAACCTTGGTAGTTATGGAGAGTAGGTCATATACAATAGTCTGAGTGGTTGAGACGTGTGTATTTACCACGACCCGTGCATGAATCAATAGGGGATCATTGTGACGGCGATCGCGGATGCTATTAGGTTTTAGCACTTTGACATCTACGCCGTGGTACATTCGTCTGCAACGGTGAATTTTTCCTACACTCTTGATGCGCCTTTAGTCGTTGGCTGGTATGCAGGTACTTCTCCCTTCTGAGGCCTGTGACATGTCGCTTCCAGGCTGTCGCTCTCACCCACCGGCAAAGCTGTCTAGATGAGAACATATATGGGCAAACACTCAGCCCAATTGTGATTGGATATTTGCTCTTCTATTCTCTGACAAGATGTCTATGGGTGGCGATCGCATGGGAGAACAAGAGAGGGCAAATGTTGCTGGAGGGGGGCAAGTCGACTACGTTGAAACAGAGGAAGACAGGTTTAGATTAAAGCTTAGGGATTGTTCCATCCACTATACATATCAAGTCTGATAAAGTGGGTGTTCATATATGCCGAGCTAGCATGCCATTTCATTTTCCATGTGAAGGCTGAGTCGTAAATTATTTCTACAGAGTGCAACTTGATCAATTATGTGAGTTAAAGTGTACGTTTATGTAAAGGTAATGGGCTGTCCATAATTTCCTACCGTCCGCTGGTTTGATCAACTGATGATGTTGGTGCGACGACGTTTACTTGGCCGCGACTTCTGATATCGGTATTCTTCATCGTCGTCGTCATCACTGTAGTCTTCCTCAGCCACATCTGGCCCGTACAACTGTTTGCGCTTGTCAAGGTCGACTTTGCGCAATGACCGAAGATGCGTGGTTAGTGACTTGTGGAACTCGGTCTACAAAATTTCGCGGATTTATTATATGAATATCCACAATCAGGGGAGCATACCTTGGTAACTCTCAGCTTGCCGTCTGCTGGTGCAGCTTTCTCCAATCGTCTGCGTTTCTCTTTGTACTGTGCGAAGTCAGAAGAAAGTTCTATATGAGTAACAAAGCGGTAGCTACCTTCCGTTGCTCCTCCGTTAGAAGAGCGGACAAGTGCTTGATCCAACGCTGGAGATTCGACTCGACCCTCCGCTTCTTCGCTTGCATACTCATCAAAGCCATCATTGCGTTCTCGTCGTCGTCTTCGACAATAAGTTCATCATCGGAGTCCGGAATCACATAGGATGTAGTTGTGGTTGTTGTTGACCTCCGTGACCTTCTCCGAGATATCCGCGGTGACGTAGATGTGAACGATGCAGACTTCGACGGGTCGATCTGATATAAAGAACATGACACACTCGCAGGGCTCGTCTCTTTCTTGACGTCCGCCCTCGACTTGTGCTTTCCCGGCCGCCTTGTCTCTACTCCTGTTGCCTGCTTGGAGAGGTAATCCTCCTCGCTGAAGTAGAATTCAGCCCCGAGTTCAATGTCGTGATATAAACAAAAGTTCTGAAATAGCGATAAGCGATCACACAAACATGGTCTGCGACATCACTCACGGGTGCCCTTCCCAGGTGTGCAAGAAGCTTGAAATGCTTGAGGGTAATAGGTACGTGGACCATCGAAGGTGTATAACTCGGTGCAGACGAAGCGAGGTACAGGTGAAGGAGCTAAACACAGATCGGCACTAGAAGACACGGAGAAGGCGGTTATTATACGTACCGTGTTGTTGTTGTTAATAATAGCATGCGTTAAAAACACCGCCATGATCGGACTATTGACAGGATATGTTTCCTTGACCCATCGCCCCACTTGCACGAATTCTAGCATCCGTTAATATCATTGCCCATCACATACCTTCGCGACCACTTACCAACTGGGTAGCCAAGTTTTGCTGTGGTGTCAGCGCCATAGAAACTGTAATAAAACGATCGCCGGCGGGACCGAGTTGGGGCCATTTCGTCTTGGCGGATCATGACAGAAAGGGAATCTTGCCCAATGGTACCCTACGAATGATTTAGTCCAGATTCAATATACGGACCTTACGCAAACCCACGAGATCAAAGTCCTCAGCAACCGACATTGTATCTTGTTGAGCCCCATCCGCTATAACAGTATCATCATCCATTTCCCGTGACGACCCCACCATGCTGGCAGGTCCTGGCTCATTATGAGGACTATATTGTGAAACCCCAGGTGAATTATGCTGCGAGGAGGCCGAGTTGGAATTCCCTCGGTTTCCTTTCAAGTTGTTGAAGTCGCGGCAAAGTGGTGCCTCATAAGCCGCGCAAGCCTGTTCATCCTCCGAAGGTGGCAAATCAGCTACAGAGAGTGTGAATCGCTGAACGGCAGCATCAGCGAGAGTATCCTGGAGAACATAACTCTCCACCAGTCTCCGGATGGTCTTCCCCTGTGTGGTCTGAGTATGTTTCGGGTTGAGAAGGTAAAGAATGTATATACTTTGCTGCCAACTTCCAAACATGCAACGGCCACCTCTTGTACAAGCTCTTTGATCTCCTTCGGGCTCATGTCCATATCTTCTTTGGCAAACTCCAGGAGGATTTGAGGTTTTTCGATAAAAGGGTTTACCATGACATTTACGAGGTCCTGCCTTGTCAGCGGAAGCAAGTCGAGGGTTTCCAGCTTACTCCTCGCTGTAGCAAGAGGTGCAGAAGGGGGGATGATGCCGTCAAATAGGAAGACGGTCAAAAGCATGACGGTGCGAACTGTGGGGTCAGAAGTAGGAAAGTCGGCGTACAGTTGCCGAAGAACATTGACGGTATAGCCGGTCGTTATGGAACGCGTCTTCACGAAAAGCTGGGAAAAGTGTTAACACGTGCTCAACAACCCATTAGAACAAGTCCACCTTTATCAAATCAGTGACCAAAGTACTAAAGAAGACATTGAGTTAAACATAATATAAGGATGAAATGAAACAGTACGGAAGCGAAAACAATAGGTCGCCTGCACGATCGAGTGATTTGAGGGCACGATATGCTGATTCGTTACTCTTGGCCTCCATACATACTTCACCAGCCACAGTACGGCTGAGGAACATCCTTGGAAGCAATGTGAGTATTATTGACAGATTTTGCATACGTATGTGTATGAATACCTGGTATCCAGTCGTTTCAGTTCCCGAACATTACGAACAATGTCATCCGTCCGATCTACAGAGTTGAGAGCTTGCTTTTCAAACATCTTACGAAAAATGAAGTCGCGATACTAATTTTGATGCTGAGCATTACTCGCATTGTCAATGTAGCCATGATTACCTTCGTGTCCATCCGAAAGCCGTTTGCCTCAGCATACGGTAGTAACCTGGGTTCGACTGCGAGTGCTATCGGTAATTGGACCATGAGTGGATCCTAAAGGGACGTTGATGCATGAACGCAAGGAAAATCTGGATGGACGGTCATCGCACCTTCATACTGAACGGGATGAACTGCGATCGTGTTTAAAAGCTGATTTCTGGCAGAAAAAAAAGACGTTACGCACTCGGTACTTTTGTAATATGTCACGAACGTCCTCCCAACTCTTGCTCCTCAAATGTACAGGAAGCCTGCTCTCTTTCAGGAAAACACTGAAAATAGACCCGTCATCCTCATTCTTGCCCACGGGCATTTCGCCAAACATCTCAGCGGTGACTTTCTGGAAGTACGAAAAGATGGGAAGAGGCATCGAGCGAACCCAAACTGTCTTGATGAAGTGGACGGCTGAGCGGTAGAAATGATGTATGGCAACTTGGACGAGGTAACGGGATATGTGCGCGCCGCTGGAGATGAGAATCTGGGGATGGAAGGCGCATACAATCAGCCAAAAACCGTTCCGAATATGCCACGGGATATCGGGTCATAAACCTACATCGATGACCTTCTCATTCAAGAGTTTCCCCCTACCCAGTGCCCAGAACATAGCATCCATGTGGCCATACCGAGTGAGGAAGTAGTGCGCGCGCACGTAGGGATCCTGGGAGACACGAAGGAAACGCTTGGACGTCAAGGTCAGGGCAGTGGGATCGTCGAGCTCGTAGACGACGAGCTCTATGATTTCATCTAGCAGAGAACCTATCTAAGGACGAGGAAGGCGTAGCAAACTGTGTCGCATACCACACAGGCGTTCCATGGGACGAAGTTGGCAGGCAAGGAGACCACTCCGATAGCCGCACGAATCGCAGACGGTTCGAGAGACAAGTCTGTCTTGACTGTGAGGGGCGGCAAGCAAAGCTGATCTTTTGCGGACCTTGCTCTTTGTTTGCGATGGTAATAGTGTTGTGCCAAGGAGTTGTGCAAGCAGAAGCAGCGTTGGGAGTCTCAAGTATCGGACTTCTAAATTCACTGCAAAATAGATTCCAATATACGACAACGAACCACACAACCAAGCTGACGCCATGTCATGGATGCTGTGGGTGTCGATGGCAGCTGTGTGTGTTGTGCAGCTCTCGGAGGACGAGGACACCCAACATTGGCAGCTGCTGGCACGCAATATTTTTCATGCTACTCTAGAAAGTCCTCTTATAGTAACTCCTCAGTATCCTCCAAGGTAATCTCCAGTCCCGCATTTGCAGCCTAGGATGAAACACATTGAAGTTGACCGCCTCCAGGCGCGCAAGGATACTTGCAGTCGGGATCTGTCCATGAGGCTAAGGAAACAACAGTCGGAAAACACGGGCAAATACGTACACCTGCACAGAACAGGGGCATGACCTCTTGTGGGACTTTACCCCCTGTCTCCTTGAACATCTCTCGGGCAGTCATCAGATGATCGTTGGCGATGGTGGCAAACTCAAACACCGCATCTTCGAGTTCCTTGGACGTTACACGCTTCGTGAATACCTCTTGTTGATTGACACCATGCTTTGCTGTTATTTCAGCGGGTATAACCACCACTCCCTGTGCGATGTGAAAAGGAAAGGCACGCAGCAAGGTGGTGAATGAATGGGCCACCCCAAGGTGGGAGGCAGCATGAGATAGCATATCCGATTGCTGGGACAGCAGTGACAAGATAAGATAGAGGAAGGTCGAGGAGGTCGACTCTGCATGTGCAGTCATTGACTCGACTGTGAGATGGGCCGGGGACAACAGTTCTTCCTCCTGTTCAAGGTCAACATCCTTGCAATCGATAGCCAGCTCATCCTCCACCTACCCGGGCATCTATCATTCTCTGGAAGTGATACGGTGCCAGTTGGCTATTTTTCGTTGTTTGAAATAGGGCCATGGCAACAGGATGCCGAGGCGGTTGGTTCTGCGGAAAGGTCAACTCCACCGGAGCACCAGCGCCGGCGATCCACCTACACGGAAGATGTCCTTGATGGCATTTCTCCAGAACACAAAGCGCCCTTGACCAAGTGCTGTTTGCGACACGGCTTCTTTAACGGTTGCTAGTTCGATCTTGGGTCACTGAGTTCAGCAATCAATAATTAGAAACGATGAACGCACATAAAAGGCTCTTAGCGCGTAGTACCCAGGTTGATATCGCCTGGGAAATAACTGTGAGGCCAGGAAGGCTTCGTAGTCATGTTTCCGAACGAGGTCCCTGCAGTAGTTGGTAGGTTCCGATATCGAGGGAGTGGTAGAGAATGCCCGGCCGTGCCTCAGCTTTCCAGGTCTCCATACGCGGCCAACTAGCTGAGGTGGGAACGAAAACATGGAGGCAAACCGTCTTGTTGACAGCAAATGGGTAGCAGTGTCTGGGGCACTTGCAGTCCCCCGGAACCAACTTTTCCGTCCGCACTTCCGTCACTTGGTCGAACAGATACACATGACAAGACAATCGGGGCTTCAGAAGGAAGTCCTGGCATTGTACAGACGGCAAGTGCGACTTGCTTCCTCGTTTGGCCCCGTCACTCACGAGCGCTCTCCAGTGCACTGCGTATGGTACGGACGAAACCTCCCCACACCCAGGCGAAGTTCACCCTCTTCATCCGTTACACGTTCCGCACACAGGCATCCGTCGTGTCCCCTCGTAATATTTCAGCGATCGAACACCTACTCAGACGTGGCAAGAGGCAGGTCGAGTTATACGAGAAGGTGTCTATCAAAGACTGCCACATCTCACAAGCCATGAAAGATTGGGAGCGATGCCATAGCAGGAGATATAATAGTGCAACAACCGAAACCAGTGCTCCCTCGTAGAACTGCAAGGATGCTGTATTAATTATGCCGAGATCCGAGTATAAAACGGAATCAGAATGAATCTATGTTACGGTCACCGTGCCTCCCGCGGTAGAGACCTGCGCCTACCCTTCACTCGATGCCAAGAATCTGTTATTTTTGCTGGCGTTTCCTTCTCTTGTCCTTCTCTTGCAGCAAGAACCTTCTCATACAACAGTCGCCGCTCGTTGACGATATATTTCAAGCGAGCCATCGACTTGCGACACTGGTACATAGCCATGAGCAATGTCAGAAAAAAGTGACAATGGATTGCTCACCAAACGGTCCCGGACGGCAGCCGCGAGCGATTCAGTGCTTCGAATCCCCATTCTCCTTGCTTCCTCTTTCTGGGTGGCAAGGACGTTGCGTTCCCGTAGCAGGACATACCACAGCGTGTGCAGGTCTTTGAAACTTTTACGGCGTAGTTCTGACGCAGTCCACGACCTCCCTGAATAAGCGTGCCATGGTCTAAATAATGACCGCAAAGCATGCTTGACACAACACGCACCAGATTCGTCATGTGCATCCCGGGACTCAACAGTTTCGTATGACACCGCCCCCTCTGAATCTACTTTCTTCCGGAAGAATCCCCACAGTCCGTGATTTGGGTCAACTTCGATAGCCAAGTGGGGCCGCTTGCCAACTGATTTTGCTGGCCTGGCCTCTGCGTCCACGGGTGTGTAGGCTTGCGAGGAAGGAACGACAGCTTCGGTAGATGCACATCGCGTGGGATTGAAAACACGTAGGATGCGCGACGAACGCGCTGCTCGCAAGGCAGTCAGCATCGTTCGTTCAACTGTCAGTATTACTTCAGTGGTTGATGAAATTGTCTGCACAGCCACTCCATCCTACGTTTTCCTTTTTTGACAAGTCTTTAACGGACCGCACAGGGGTGTTTGCAAAATATGTAAATTCAAGGTGGAGGGAAAGCGTCATCCGCCATGAAGCTGCGACGATCTGACGTTGATCCAATGTCATTCCCCCGGCCATTGACGCAGGAAAGACGTCACTCCCACCACTTGCTGTGATTATAGCCGCTGCCATGTCTGAGACCCACACTCAGACTCTGCCATGCGCTCCGTTGTCTTGTTCGTTGCGTCGCTCGCTGCCCTCGTCCGCGCACCAGTCCCGAGACAAGTGCTTTCGGTTACGGAATCATCAGCATTGCCAACGGCCTCATCCATCGTAAATCCTAACGCCCCTGACACTGCAACTGCCTCTGTCCTTGACCGTGCTGCAGTGCCACGGCAAGCGTTCCCCACTGGAGAGTCGTCTGTCCAACCAACGGACACATCCACCCCAGATCTATCGGGTCAACCAACAAATACAGCCACTTTAGATTCCAATGCTACGGATGCGGCTAGTACTCAGCCAGCAACCACCTCCATTGCAGATGCCAATGGTCCAGATGAGACCGCCCTCGCCCGTGCTGCAGTTCCGCGACAGATGTCCACTGGCGAGTCGTCGGTCCAACCGACGGACACGTCTACTCTAGACCCATCTGCCGAACCAACCGACGCAGCCACTTTAGATCCCAACGCTACGGACACGGCTGCCCAACCAGCTGGCACGTCCCCCGTAGATCCCGACGATACGGACACTGGGACTGAACTCGCACGTGCTGTAGTGCCGCGTCAGGATAGTGGGGAGTCGTCGGTCCAGCCAACGTCCACGTCCACGTTAGACACACCAGTCCAACCAATAGACACAACTTCTGTCGACCCCAATGCTACAAACACTGAAACCGCACCTATCCAACCAACAGACACGTCCGTTGCAGATCCAAATGCTCCGGACACTGCGGCTGCCATCGCCCGCGCTGCAGTGCTTCGCCAGATGTTTTCTGCTGTCCAACAACAGACACGTCCACTTTAGATCCCAATGATCCGGACGCTGTAACTGCGACAGTGACTGGCCCTATCCGCGCTGCAGTTCCGCGTCAGGCGCCTTCCACACAGGAACCAGCACCTCAGCCAACGGATTCGTCCGATGGAGATCCTAGTACAGATAGTAGAGTCGCTGGGGAACCAATCGGCACTGATGGTGTGCTGACGACAAGTAAGTCTGCCAAAATGTTCGCCACTTTCCACAGAAATTTCATTATGTTCTGTCTAGCTGCAAATGCTGCTGTTAACAGCGCTCCATACACCGTGCCCGAAGACCCGGCTACCTTCTTCTGGACTAGCGGCACGATCGTCCCGGGTGTAAGCACTATTCACATGCGATGAGTCCGAGCGGGAATTAGCAGGTAGGCTATCTGCCCGCTTCCGTCCCGCCGCAGTGGCATTAACAACGATGGCATTCCTAGCTAATGATGCAAGAAACTGTGAAATAAAATAGAGCAGAGATAGAAGCGATCACCGTGGACACGTATGAATGTGCTTGAATGTGTTATGTATTGGCGTGCCCTTAGTCTTTCAAAGCCAAATAGATGTGCCTTTAGTTCTTAAAATGTCGATGATCAACGAGCGGCACTTAGTTATAAGTTCGATCTCCCGCACACTTCTCCGTAGATGATCTCACCTTCCGCTTGTGCGGCAGAAGACGGAAACAATGTTGATCGCGTCCAGCCATTTAACCATAGGGGCGCTCAACTGCATATAAGGTCCGGGACCTGCGTCAGTGACCGCAACAGCTTCGCATACCTCGTTGTTGGTCATCTTTGTCTCGCAACTATGCTCTTCTTTCGGCCTGCCGCTGTCCTCGCCCTTCTCTGCATCGCAGTCACCAGTGCGAAGCCTAACCCATTCCCGGGTTCCATTGACCGTTCAGGGCGTTCAGCGCACTCCGTGGACCTGGGGTACGCTGGTGATACCGGACATGCCGAACATCAGGTATGTTTGTTCAATGATCGTCGCCGCTCCTTCATTGAACCGAATCTGTGGTCAAGGCCGTAAGCAAGCGTGGTGTCAATGGATGCACATCCACCGCTACTACCACCCAGACCGTGACCGCCACATCCACCGCTCATTATACCTCCACCGGTTCCACTACTGTAACCCGCACGACCACCAGCAAGACGGTCGTGACGGCTACCAGTACTCGTTTCACCACCAGCAAGACGACCGTGACTTCGACGGCCACTACCACTCGCACTACCACCAGCAAGGTGACCCAGACCCAGACGGAGACCACCACTCGCACCACCACCAGCAAGGTGACCGTAACCCAGACGGATACCAGCACTCGTATGGTCACCAGCACCAACGTCCTGACCACGACCGCGACCAGCACGACCACGGTGAAGGCTCCAGCACAGTGCAGTCCTCCACCTCCCCCTGGGCTGCAGAGCCTATCTGAGATCCAACAGAGCTTGACCGAGGTCCCGAGCCCGAGCCAAGCCGTGAATAAACGCGGTGGTATCAACGGCTGCATTACCATTTCCACCGTGACAACGACCGCCTTACTCACCAAGTATACCACATCGACGTCGGTCATGTCGGTAACTAGTCAGGTGTTCTCGACCAAGTGGACGACGCAGACGCAGACCGTAACTGCGACTGCAACCGCCACTCCTCAGATGGTCACATCGACGACTTGGGTAACGAATAGTCAGTGCGCACAAGCGCAGCCGACCGTAAGTACTTTTTATGGCGTTTCGAAATGGTGTACTGATTGGCTTTCCTCGAAAGAACTGAGAAACAGACCTGAAAGCGGATAGACAAAATTGTGGAAATGAATGACGGACAGCCTAAATTCTTGATCCCGGACTCTAACACGAAGGACCTATGTTGAGTTACTCGTATCTTCCTTGTCACGATTCCAGATATATGCATAGACAGTGGACTTGATAGTTTCATTAGCTCGAATTACCGAGTGCAGGAAAGGAAAGGGTAGCAAAAACAATGTCATCTAACTTTATTTCTTTGGCTTCTTGACTGATCGTGTCTTGAGTAATGACCGCCACTGACAAGTCGAATAACGCACCTCCATATCTACTCCTAGCAGACATACGACCCACGACGCCACCAAAGTCTAATGCACCACGAACGATTTTATAGCTGACAACCAAGAAACTTTTGAGGGTCGCTCGAGCAATATATGCACACCTCGGACATACCGGACACCTGGCAAATCCTGTGCACGACCACCCCGCACCAGTACGACACTGTGCTCCTGCAGGTTATGTCCCTCTCCTTGAATGTATGCCATGACCGTGTTGCCATTTGTGAGCTTCACACGGGCGACTTTCCGCTTGGCCGAGTTGGGTTTCTTGGGAGTCATAATGAATATTTGGGAGCAAACGCCCTTCTTTTGCGGACAGTTGTCAAGAAGCGGAGACTTTGACTTTGCAGTATTCTGGGGCTTCTTGCGTCGCATGGATTGATTCAGCGTCATGGAGAGCAATGGGGAAGAGTTAAATAATCTAGTCGGCCTCGCTGAAGCAAGCCCGTACTGCGACATGAGAGCCCATGCTTGCGGTGCTCTGCAGCACGCCCGCAACAACGACAGCATTGCAAGTTAGTGTGAGTCTAGTGACAAGTACAAGTAATTGATTATGTCAGACGAGTAACCGCGTACTAGCCTGCCCTACACACTCTGCAAACGCGTCCGCTAAGAGGTTAGTATGTAAACTGCAACACGTTCAAGGTCGAGCAATGCCTGCTGCAAGCTCATCCCGTCGACGAGCAGCGCGCACTCGTAGGGCACCGTCTGACGACAACATAGAAGAAGGAGAGCCCACACAGCACAACAATGTCGATCTTGTCATGGGGGATGAAGATGAGCCGTCAACACACAGGTCAGTGAAGAAGGAGACGAAAGATAAGAAAGGGAAGGCTGTGTGCACGGATGCGGGTCCACCTGAGGAGTCTGATGACGACAATGGCATAATTGACATAGAAAACTTTCGCGATCACCCGCTCGACAGGAAAGATGGAACAAAGCTCCATGGCATAGCCCAGGACTGGGAGCTGATCCGAAAGCAGATCCATCACAGCTCGTTTTCTCTTGTAAAGGATGTTTCCATATCCCTTGCGGACGTAATGGAAGCTGGTCAGTCTGCGCAGGTCCGTTGTATGCTTTCCATTGCGGTTTTGTGGCTCACATTATTACCAAGGCATTGGATGAAGTGGATACGATTATGAGAGAACTCCTGGACATCGACAAGGAAATGCTCTCTCATGAAGAGACCCTGAAGGAGCTCCACCAGAAACTCATGGTTGGAGAGCGCGTGGTGCGTGAACCCTCCACCATGGCCCTTCATTTTATCACGGCCTTTCAGGAGGACGTGATGGACAAGTATGAAAATGCCGTGACAGATAAATTGAACCAGTACCGCAGCAAAACCAGTCGCCAGAAGTATGGTTCTAGTGAGGTGTACACGCAATTTAAGCAAGGCATCTTTGTCCGTCTGTCACAACATTCATCTGCAAATCCGGAGCTAACCTCTCCACAAACAGGAGGTCCAAAATCCTGGTATACCGATACCGCCCATTAGCGAATTCATTCCGAGAGGTATGCATCGATGAACTTTGAAACATGTTCTAAATACGGTTACAGAGGAAGGAGATGTAAGTGATGACGAAGATGATCTAGAAGTCGGCGGTGTTACACAAGATTACAAGTGTCCGATTTCACTGACTACTTTGGTGAACCCTATGACCTCGTATGTGACAAGTTTGGCATGTATGCGGCGTTTTCTGAACTATGCTTCTAGCAAAGTCTGTGGCCATTCATTCTCTGGAGCCGTTATACAGGATTACCTCAAGAAGGCTGGGAAGGATGGAACCTCGTGTCCAGCCGCTGGCTGCACGAAGAGGCTTACAATGGCTGTCCTCAAGCGCGACAAGGATCTGGAGAAGAAGGTCAAGATAGCAGAAAGGAACCGTCAAAGACAGGAGGAAGATAGTGATGACGCCGAGGTCATAGAATAAAATCAAACTGTAATTTCCGTTCAGGTTATCATATTTCATCGCACTGTGGGTTCCCCTTCTATTGGTATCCCTTCAACCCTAATGACTCAGTTGGACCTCATTGTTAATAACCCCGAGGTCGCAGCTTCTGAAATCGCAAAGTCCTACCGAACATTGCAGTAGAGTTAACCAATGTGTGTAATTACTGTGCATTCCGAGTAATCCTGGTACTGTCCATATGATGATAGGGTAATAGTCCAAGGCATCATGGACGCGAAATATTCATCAAAGCTCCTATCTCCCTAAGTCGCTGTTCCCTATCCCCGTGCTTTCTAACTAGCTTGTCAATCTCGCAACCTAATGCCCAGCACCATGCATCTCGTTCAACCTTGTTCCTGGTCCTGAAAACTGCCGTCTTCAATTTCGCTGAAAGGGCCGGAATAACATCGCCGCTAGCACTACTTTTGGTATTGGACGTGGAGTTCTGGGTTTTGCGATACCAAATCATGAATAGGGTATCCTCTTCTGGTTCATGCGTCTCGAGACCGTCATCGTATCGCCTTGGCGGGTTTTGAGAGTTTAAGTCAAACTCTTCCCTGGGTAAAGCCAATGCTGCAAGGTAACCAGAACAAACATATGCATCCAATAAATAAACATCTCGCGAACGCCGACGGTACAAGGCAGCATTTGGCTTCACGTGGAACTGAATGAGCCGGCCTGACACCAAGATCAGCTGTGACAGCCTAGGTAAATCCGATTTTTAGGTGCAATAGTCTAAGCAAGGAAGAAAATCACTAACTTGTATTGGCCCCTGAGCCCCTTTCTGGTGAACACACGTCCACACTTTATGATGCTTTTACAATCGCTCAGAGTACACCAGTGATAGAGAGATGCCAATGCAGGTAATGAAGCTCCCGGATCTGAAGGCGATTCCGGTGGGGTCGAACAATTGTTACCAGGGTGGCACTTGAACAATTGTGGCGTCACTCGAGGCCGTTGGTTTAAGATGTGGGAAATGTCCATCTCAAGTGCTGCATCTTCTCTTTGTCGGTATGTCCAATAAGTAATCAGTACTTGTAATCTGTCGACCCACTCGAGACAATCTCGACATGAATACGCCTGGCAAGGTTAAGGAACGAATAATAAGATTCCGACCAACGTACCTCCAAGTGTATCACAGGGCCAGTCGCTAAGATGATTTCGAAGGAACGCCTGAGGCGCAACCTCTGTTTGTTCTGTACCTTGGCAAGACCCTCAACGCCACCTTCATCTTCGTCGACGGGTAAATCACCGTCTTGAGCGACCGAGTCCACAGGTACGACAGCTTTCACACTTTGAATGTTTTTGAGATCCATGACACCATACGCACATCCTATTTGCGTAGCCCCTCTCAGAACTTCGCGCTGGAAAAGGTTCTTCGCATACAGGCCAGCATCTGTCTGTCCATCAACTATATATGCAAGGTGGGTGGTTGGTGGTGAGGGTGGGTTTGCATCCCTCGGTGAAAGTGCCACCAGGTTGCCATCACGGGTCGAAATGTACACAGGCTGTCTGGTTTGACCCTGCGGCTTGATACGATCAAGATAACCTTCCACCCCAGGCGGCTCGTCCATCCTTGTTCCGTCCGGTAAATGAACGAGGCTTGGAGAATGTTCGGCGATACGTATCTCCAGATGTGACCCCCTCCTCCCCTATACTAGTAACAGTTTTTTGCTAGAAATTCGAAATGTAGGAATACATACCTGATTAAGTGGTAATCCAGAGAGAATTGCCCATGGTCTGGCACTGCCTTGGACATCTTCGGTTTGCCAGACCCAGTCCAACTGAGATCCAAACCGCCAATTCAATTCCAACCTTTTGCCCGTCTGCAACTGTTGCTCTACGATGCACTTCCAGTCGCGAGAGACTACGCTGGAAATGCCGTTCGCAATGGATTGTCGTACCAGATTGATAATTTTCTGCACGCTGAAAATACTATATGCCCTGTCAAGGTTTACGATGTCTTCCACGGCAATGTCGAGCTTGAGACGAGTGTCGATCATGGGACAACTAATATCAATAGACGATGGTATTCGGCCACCAAGATGAAGCCTACAAAAAATTGAGATGAAATATTTTCCTGTGATCTGTCGACAATCCTACCAAAGCCGCCAAATCCAATCCTGAGCTCTCGAACGACTCTTGACCTTGAAGATGAATACATTCGTTCCCTCCTTTGATCGATGGAACAACGCCCGCGCTTTCGAGTACTCATGAGGAGAAGTCGGGGGACAAAGGATGCAGAATGTATGATCCGTGAAAGAGTAGAGAGAAACGGACGTCCGCAAGGATGTTAGCGGAATCAAGAATGCGAGTTTCTTGTGGCCAGTGAAGAACTCCTTTCCTGGAATAGTCTAGTAACAGGAATATCAGACTCTGCGGCTAACGCAAAGAGAAGGGCAGACATAATCCTCATAAATTTCTATTCTCCGACCTCTCCAGACAACTATGAACTCAGCCCAGTCTTCGTAGTGCAATTTGCTGATGTAACGATTCTGTACCTCGTCGAAGCGTTTTGACAGGCCCTCTAACTTGGTGTGGCTGACCCTCACGAGCATGCGATCTCTCATGATGTCAACCTAAAATGCACTTCCTCACCGGCGAATACTTACCTCGAAGTATGACTTCATCATCCCTGGGCTGCCTGGGCTGCGCATCAACCGTAGCACCAGCACCGCATTCTACTGTTTCATGTCCTGCGCATGTAAGAACATCATCTGGTGTGACGGGGCTGCCACCAGACGGAAGGTCATCCACAATTTGGTTTTCGTGTGCGGCAACCTGATTACTGGAACCCGCATCCGGCGTTTGCACAGAGGTTGCATGAGCAGTGCCGCAGTCAAAAACTGTCGTTGGCTGAACACCGTGACCTGAACTATCTCCCTTCCTGGTTAACAAATCTTTCTTCAAGATGGGCCTCTGCAATGCTGCGGCACCTGCCTTGGACGGCTCGCTTAGCGCAGTGGCAGACGGCGAGAGTAAAGGGGCTAAACTTGACGAATGAATATCATTTCCAGACCCTTCGGAAAGAGGTGATAATGACCGGTTGGGTGACGGCAAGCAAGAGTTAGCCGGCGCCGCCACGTACGTGCCCCCTGCGGCCATTGATGATGAAGCCACAGCCGCACTGGCAGTATGATCAGAAGCCTCCGCAGTGGATGGATCGCTCGCTGCTTGGGGGTGTTTGTCAAGGATGTTAACTCCGAGAAGATTTCCGATCTCAAATGTGCACCCTGACCACCGTGTTGGATGACGGTCAGCTGCCCCCGATCGGCGCTGGAAGCGGCGGACCCAATCATTCTCCCGCCAACTCCGGATCAGGTCCGCCCGGACGTGCGCCCTCGTGTCGTCGTTCCAGCTTTCCAGTTTGCCACCCTGCAGCATGAAAAAGTGAAACGCGTGGTTGTCCATTGCTCTTGAAAGGGATCCGTTTTCGTTGGCGTCCGCGCGTCGTATTGCATCTCCGACTGCACCTGAAATGGAGAGCATCTTTTCTGGCATGGGGCCAATGAAGAACCTGCGATGGGGGTGACCGTCACCCCTAGGCCCGACTCGGGGTGGTCGCGTTGCCCCTGTGCTTGGAGGTCGTGTAACCTGGTCAAGTGCAGCCATGTCTGACGATATTATGCCGCGTCAGTGAGGTCGCCGAGGCGTAGCTGGGTACCAGAGCCTATGGGAAAACAAACCGAAGTTCAAAGCATAGGGCCGTTAGTACCTGACAAGTTGGAGAGGTCACGTGCATTGACGTCAAACCCTAACCATAGCCTAGGGGCGTTTAATCTAAAGCGAATGGTCGTAACTGAGTACTAAGCATTCAATCATTAGCGTGTGTCGTAGGTACATGAACAAATATGCAGAAGTGGGGATGATAGATGCGCATGGGAGTCCAAATTGTCTATGTTGTGATGCGGAGATAGGTCACTTCTTTGCAGACTCCGCCTGAGATTGGTGGATGAGCTTGTGCGACTCAGCGACATATTGCTCGGCCTCTGTCCGTTCAAACCTAGAAGGAAATAAGCTCCGTTGTGACAGAAATAAGCTGCTCCTCCTTACCCAAGCTTCTTTCCCTTGATGTGCATGTCAGGCTCACGCAGGGCAAAAGGGTTAACATCCGCCTTGGGATCCAAATTGGCAAAGCTGTGGTTGATGAACCGATGGGTCGACTCATCGGATCGAACTGCATAAATGACATCCAGAAGCGTTGCATCATCTGCCAGGCGCCAGTAATCTTTGGCGATCTTGGGTGCAGGCATCTCTTTCCATTCGGGCAAGTGTCCAGACTCTATATCTTCAATACACCGCGTGCTTCGGGCAGAATGTGGTGAGGTTTGTAATTCGGGTGGATGAAATGCAAACTTACTAAGTCAAGACGGCCTCTTCTTCCAGATGACCGACAAAGCGGTGGCATGCCTTGGGTGAGATCAGGTATGAGAAGACTGATGACATTCCTGCTTCAGCGGATCTGAATGATCTCAAGGTAGTCGCTCACAGAATATGTTGGAAAACACGCCCTGCGCGCCAAGAACCATGGCACGAAACCATATAGATGGCTGCTTGAGGGTCATGAATGTCCTCCACGAGGTGGCTATGTCAGAATCTAACCAAACAACTCAGCGCCGCCCACTTACATCAAATGCATTCTTTCATTTTCTGCGTCTTCTAGAAGGGTGTGGATCCACCCAGAATCTCGGCGCTGGAAAGTTCATAGTACCAATTGAAACTCGGGGAGAGTACGCGTTGCTCACTCACCATCGAACGGAGACTCCCTAAGTGCCTTAACATGGCCGCAACCATTCCTGGTACACCAGCTATTGTTTCAAGGAACAGCAATCGCTGTGCGGCGCCGTAAGTCAGCCACGGCTCAATGAAACCTTATACGTTGGTTACATACCCTTAACCACGCCTTTTCTGTGAGGACATACCCCCCTCGTCTTAGCTCGTCCAGTGACATATTATTGCCGTCTGGGGGTAATGGTTTGTGCTTGTACCCGGAAACGAGGTCAAAGCCCCATCTACCCAATCGATCAAAAGGGTGCCCAAGTAAAGGGGTACAGAACATGCCTCAGAATCCTGACCGAAGTAAGAGCGACCTTGTCTGAAAATGTTTGAGGTTGACGATGAAGAACCTAGAGGTAGTTTGCGGTGAAAACGCGAGCAATTAATTTCGTAAGCGCAACTTTCCTCAACCGCTTTGAGTTCCTCTGGCGTATAAACTGGATGAAACAACACCCAATCTCCATGGATAGTGGTAGCTGTGCCCGTCTTCTCAGAATCAGCTGTCAGGCCATTCTTTTGTCCTGCAAGGTCCTCTGGTTTAATTGTACGTTACAATAGGGATTTCGACGGAGAAGCCAGTGTGACAGACCTCGGTGGAGTCCTTCGGGTCCAGTGGTTGACTTATGCTGTTGTGCACTGGTGAGCGAGTCCTGTTTGACTCTGCCGCTATGGATCTGGGCGCAGCAGCGCGCAAAAGGGGCAAAATACTGCTTTTGGGAAGTCCTCAGGGACGACTCAGCAGCAGAGCGTAGCAATAATGGAGAAGAACGGAAGATGGAGCGAGTTACAGTGGTCTTCAGTATCACAGACATGTGTAGGAGACGAATAAAGAACGTTGACGCCGTTGCGCCCAACGAAGAACTTATAAATGCAGTGTTTTTCCGTCTAATCCCGAGGCCTCTCCGAGATGCGCCGCTCGTGAAACCGAGTCAGCATTCAGCCCACAGCCTCCAGAAAACCGCCCCCTGTCCAAAACACCGAGTCCAAACAGCTTAGACTGTCCGCCGACGCTAACATCCAATCATTCGCTCGTAGTTTGATGCCTTGATCAAAACGGAATTGCCACCGTATTTGTCACGACAACCTATATATGGCATAGGTGAAAGACCAAGCTCGCCCAGGTTCGCTCCGAAGTGTACATCTAGACACCGGCGGGAAAAGCGTAAAGTTAGCGGATGAATGCCTTCCATGTACGTGTTACAGCCATGATCGAGGATGTTGATACCGAAATATACAAGAAGAAAATTATGGAGTTTTTACCTGCAGCCTCGTGCAAGAGGTCACCCACCTCCATCGTTTGTGGCCCGTTCGGTCCAGTCTTTAAAAAAGTGAGTGGCGGTGGAGTACTCACGCGCGTTTATAGCGATGCGTCAGCTGATTCGCCGGGTATCGGGCACAGTCAAGAAATAGCAACGAACACGCGCATCAAAATGGAAGCATCGACGCTGAGGGGCGGTTAGCCAGAAGCTTGGTCATCCCTGAAGCCGGACCGTCCATCGATGAATGTTATCATAGACATTCCATCACAGCGGACGCGTTCCAATCAGTGTGTGGCTAGCATCTCGAGATTTGAGTTGACCGTATCATCCGCTGCCGTCAGATTGAGAGCACCTGCGATCAGCCAAAGGTGTACGCAGGGACTGGATCTCGAGCTAAGATGAGTGGCAAAGGTGGAAAATTGGCAAACAGATATGAAGAGCAGGAGGCATCCTTGAAAGGATAACACATTCCTGACGATTTCCAAGAGGGGTCACGCACGCCTGAAAGAGTAAGCGCCTGACGTCCTGATGAGTGAGCCTTCACGACTGATTTTCAGGTTTTATGAAACGACATAGCGTCGGTTTGGGACGTTGAGCCCCACATTCATATGCTGCGCAAGGCAGAAGGATAGTAACGGTGGCGTAAGATATTGAGAACTTAGGGCTGGGAGTTTATGAGTTCCTAAAGCAGGCACGCAGTTCATTACCGGACTGGAAAACCGCAGGGCGCCATGGGCAAGATACCGTTGGCGGGTACGATCTTGCCAAATTTTGCTGTGGCACATGATCATCCCATCAGAACATGTTGATGTTCGCTTGACTGATAGGACGGCAAGGGCTTCGGATGACACAAATGTACAAGGAATCTGAAACACGAGATTTTCATGTCCGAGGTAGGGGGCGGAGTGGCAGCCATTACAGGCTCTCTTGTTCGACAGAGAGGGGGACAGAATTTAAGGAATAGCATGACTGTGTGGACCGCGGTGACAGAGCGTGAATTAGGGAGGTAGTGGGTACGGAGGGTACGGCGTTGGGGAACGTTGTCCGTCGGGCGTGTGAAGAGAGAGATTAATTGCGCACGGCAGCCTCCTGCGGAGACATGCTTTCAATGCACGGTGCACCCAACGAGGCTAGAGAGACGCGATGCAGTCATAGGATCAAAGACGGCAAGTGCACAGGTATCGTACGAATCATTTACGCACTCAGACTGGCCCGAAGTGTGGAAGGCCAGGGCAACGCCTCGAGGGTGTGACCAGGGGTACGCGTCTTTGTCGGTGGTGGATTGAATATTTGATAGTGGTGGAAGGGCACTCGGTGTTAATGAATCTACTCCAGGAGATCTGGTGTTCTGAGAAGACATACTTCCCGTAGCGTGTTCGTCCATCGCTATCCTATGCGTGGCCACCTGCCGGCTCCGTTGCATGGCGTTGGCGATTGCATGGACAACTATGGGAACTGTGGACGGTTTCAACGTGTTGTGGGATCCCTGAAGAAAGGCGAAAAGGCTGTTAAGAGAAAAACAGACGCCCGTGGTTAGTCCAGGTATTAGACAGACATCATACCTCATCATACACTTTCAAAATCTGCGTTCTCATCCGTATAAAAAGTGAAGGCAGTTTGCATTGGCACGTCTTTCCCTCCACCCTTCACGCCAGGAAGCCCAGCAGATGTGTCACATCGATGGAGAACGTCGGCCAGTACAGTAGCACACTCGTCTATCCTTCACCGACCTCACGCACCCACGATACACCCGATAATCACTCCGTGAACGCGTCCTCTTCGTGGCTCCAGAACCACAAGCAGCCATCCGCTGCCTCGCCAGGTGCTAACAACCAGTCCTCCCCTGTCTATCCCGTCGTGGACCGCTCTGCTGATCACGAAAACTATGCTTCCCCGCCAACATCCGCCTCATATGGATCCATGCACTCTGCAGACCAGTACTCCAGCTTTCCACAGTCCCCCAGCGTCCGGACCACCGATGAGGCCCACTCCGTGCCCGGAATGGGTCTTCCCCCTCAGGTGTCGGGCAGCATCGGTCCTGACCGGGTGACGCGTCGGCAGACGCGCACGCACTCCTCTCTCCACCTTGGGATTCGGAGGGATCGTCCTCCACAACCAGACGTCCAAACTGGGCAACTAGACAATGAAGAGGTGCGCCCCTTATCTGCATCATGGCGTGGCCAATTCATACTCACCTCTTTCTGTCCACTTCGCACAGCAACCTCCCTACTTCATGTCTCCTGCTAGTGCCATGTCCAGGCCACACACACCAACTAACTGTCCCGATTCTTCTCGCTATCACCAGCAGGCAGACAGAGGTTCCATGTACTCCAGCGGTGGCAGTGGCAGCATTCCCATGCAGTCCCCTCGTTATCTGCCCACCCCGGTATCTGGCTCACCGTATTCTCCATTTTCACTCTTTCCTGCACATTCTCGCTCTACGTCCTCTTATTCGGCCTCTAATCCACGCTCGGCCTCTCCGGCCCTGAGTGTTGCATCCGCTCTCACATCTCTTTCATCATCCCATTCAACGCCTAATTCTTCATTTGCGGCGTATCCCCTTCCAACGCCACCAGTTGGCCCAGTCGTTCCACGCGCGAAGCAGCGCAAGCAACGGTTGTTCAATGTGGACCGAAAAGCTATCTGTGTCTACCACCAAGAAAACCCAAATGCGAGGCAGGAAGACATTGCCGCTCGGTATGGCGTGGAACGCAGCACCATTAGCAAAATTCTCAAGCACAAAACAAAATGGATGAACGTTCCCGAGGACGATGACATGCGTGTCGCCAAACATCGGTAAGTTCTGTGTCCACGCCCGAAATTCTCACTGACGCCTCAAATATTTTTCAAGACCGTCAAAATTCCCGGAAGTCGAAGAAGAGCTTGTGAATTGGCTCGTTCAAATGAAGCAACAGAACACTCTGCTCACGGATGCCCTCATCCGGAACAAGGCGAAGGAGACCGCAAGGAACTTACAGATCCCCGAAGAACGATTTAAGGCCAGTTCTGGTTGGGTAGAAAATTTTAAGCATCGCCATAACATTCGTAAGGGTGTGTGGTTGGGCCAAAACAAGGCCCTTCGTGCTACCCGTGGCATCGGTGCCACCCATCTGAGGAAAGGTAGTAACGAAAGTGCTCTATCTCCTCTTAACCCTGCTTTCGAGTCACGAGCGGAGGCGCTAACCCACCGTGACTCGACGAACACAGCGGACGAGGGTGAAGACGATATGGAGTCTGAAGACGAACAGGATCTCGATGCTGCTCACAGCAGTCAGCCCATACCAGGGCCGTCGCATTCTCAGCCTTCGGGGAGCTCAGCCTCTCATCACCCACTTCCGCGTATTTGGACCATGCACCACGAGTCCCTGTCCTCTGCAGAAACGCCAATCTCCGCTTGTCCCGCGGGGTCGCAGCAAAACGTGATTCCCCAGCATCCGTTCCCCCCTCACGAAGATCAACACCCAGACGCTGCAGTCGCGAACGTGCACCAAAACCCGCATTCACTGCCTGCACACATGTCTGTACCCCAGGCGCAGCCGGAAGTGCAGCTACCGAACCACGGAGATACGTCTACAGTCTATAGTGCCCCTGTCGTGGTATACCAGCAACCGCCTCTTACCACGTCGGGTGATACTATTCCAGATATCGCAGAGGTAGAGGACGCGATCAACAAGGTTATTCTTTTTGTCGATTCCCAGACGCCGAGTATCCTCACTCAAGAGGAGCGGAATGCGCTTACCCAAATCAAGTATGCGCTATTCCAGGCCGCCAGTGGGGTGCCGTTCGTGCGGGAACGTAGATGAACTGATCACGGTGGAAGCTCTATTTTTCCAGGTGCAAGGTTCCTGCTGCGGCACCTATCCGCACGGGACTTCATTTGGTTAGTGCCCTCTGCTGACGGTGATATCACACGCGAAAGGAATTTGCTTGTATCACCATATCGCAATTTTACTGCAACCGTCTGTTTTTATGTCGTCCCCTTTGCATATGCAACTACTACCCGCACTCTTCCACAGTGATCGCATTTTTTTTCTTTAGTCCTGCACCACACAACTCTCAATATCACTGTTTTCAATGCTTGCATGTGTCATGTTCCACAATTTTGCATGTCGTGATGGCCCGTATTACCATCACCCCGATATTGTATGCACAGTTGTTACCATTTCCCCCCTACATCACTTTTCGCACTCATCCACTCATCATTCAGGACTGTTTTCGCTGGTTTACACACTCCGCCGTAAACTCACATACATACTGCACGCACACAAATATTGTCTCGTACTTTAATTCCAGTTTGGAAAACACGTGCCCTCCGCCGATAACAAGAAGGTTTAAGGCTACATACACGGATGATACACAGCAAGTGAGGGTCTTATCCATGCGCAGTCGAGTGGATAGGATATACTTCCAAAACAAATTCTCCGCCGAGCAGAATCAATTGGTGGGGTGCAAGCCCTTTTTTTCCTCCAAGAAGGAAGCAAAAAGGGTGGGCCCTGCAAGAGAGAATACCCGGCAATAGCTTCGCGTTAGCAAGTGGATGACGACTACCTGCAGCACTTCACGCACCTGATGACGAAATGCATAAACCTTGTTAGCACAGTTAGGGAAGGCACGAAGGCGGTGCGGTCAACGCTTCGCGTTCTTTGTGCCCTTGCCAGAAGAGTCCCTGGATGATGAAATTTATTCAAAGGAACACGATAGAAAGAAACGGAAAGAAGGAAGAACAGACATACGGCTCAGCGGTGTTTTTCATGATTGTGAGTTTTCCAGAAGATGCAGCACTGGCCATCTGCTGCTCAATCGATCGGGTATGTTTGGAAGTAAGGGCCTAACACCACATAAAGAGACCTCAGAGGTGTGATTGCATTGATGATATGATCGGTGGCCACCATGAACCTTACCTTTCGTGCCGCTGCTTCTTTGACGAGCGTAGGTTTTTTGGGTGGCTGGACGCGCTTCCCCTTCTTTGTCTGCGAGGGCTTCGATTGCCTCGATGACGAGGATTTGCTTTGGAGTCCCTTTGTTTTTCCTTGCACCATCGGGTCAAATATGCTGGAATGACGAAACGCGTCTTTGATTACTCACGGCAATGCCCGATATACGTGGGAATTTCCGACACACCTTTCGGCGGCTTCTGGCATCAGCGAACACTGCTACGATGTTGGTAAAACCCCAGTTGGTGCGCGCAGCAGCCGCACAGAGAAGGGTGAGTGTCAGTGTTTATCGTGTGCAGTTCTTTACTCAAGAGTGGATATCTTAGTGCGCTCTGCACGACCTCTCGACTCTGCCTGGTCGAAAGCCAGTCATATCACACGGCCCACCTGGGTACAGCGCCGTGAGCGGGCATGTCGTGACAGTGTTTGGCTGCACGGGCTTCCTGGGACGATACCTCGTGTCCAAGCTCGGTGCGCACTCTAATGGTCTGCCCACCACCTCCGACTGACACCATGGGTGACAGCCCGGATGGGCACCCAGGTCGTCGTGCCGTATCGCGAAGAGGACGAGAAAAGGCACCTCAAGCCAATGGGTGATCTAGGCCAGATTGTCCCCATGGTATCGTCCCTTTGGAAAATTCATGTTTTCTGCTAATAATTTATCTGATGCGCGCCGTCTATCTTTAGGAATGGGATATCCGGAATGAAGACCAAATAGCGGAATGCCTGAGGCATTCTGACATCGTCTACAACCTTGTTGGACGTGATTATGAGACCAAGTAACGTTTTAATTGGTTTCTGGCGCGGTCGTCATGTCCACTGACCGCCGTTTCATCTTACTCGGATCACAGGAACTTTAAGTTCGCGGATGTCCATGTGGCTGGAGCGGAAAGGATAGCCAAGGTTGCGGCTCAAGTCGGCGTTCAGCGCATGATACACGTTTCCCACTTGAATGCTTCTGCGACTTCCCCTTCGCAGTTTTATCGCACGAAAGCAGAGGGCGAGGAACGAGTGAAGAGCGTATTTCCCAATGCTACCATCGTCCGGCCAGCATCTATGTTTGGCTACGAGGACAAGCTTTTGAACAACATGGCGAGTGAGTTCGGTGCAATTGTTCCGTATTTTGACTACTGATTCTTGTTCGCTTTCTGGTGACAAGTGTGGCCCATTTGGTGGAACTTAAACCATGGTCAGACCCAAATAAGACCTGTACACGTAAGAACATATCTTCATTTACCGGGTGGAGAAGTGGAATGATACCATTTTGGATGGCAGGTCATTGATGTCGCACAGGCGTTGGCAAATCTGATGTCGATTCCGCAATTGCCAGGGACTGTATCTCTGCCTGGCCCGAGCACACTGAATTACGAGTATCTGTTGGAGCTTGTCGCGACCGTGACGTACCGACCGCCTTCGCGAGCGCCTGTCGTTCCGAAGTCGATCGCGCTAGCGGTTGCTAGGGCAGCACAGATGGCTTGGTGGCCGCTCATCAGCCCCGATGAAGTAGAGAGGAGGTACATCGACGATGTGAAGGACCCAGGCCACTGGGAAGCAGTCGGCGTCATTCCAGACGAAATAGAGAATCACGCTATCACATATCTTCGAAGGTATCGACTCGCGTACGTGTTCCCTTGTTGCGGGTTGCTTTTTTGTCTCCCGATGCATGCCTGTGTTACTAATTTGAATTTGTTCCCATGATGCAGAAAAGACTTTGCTCGACCGGTGCTTTTCCCTATGCGGTCAAGTTAGACAAGCAATCGAGTCATCTCCGATGGCCGCGTTTGCATGCTGTGGAGATTATGATGATTGGGAGCCTGCCATTAGAATGGAATTACGTTTGCTCTTCGACTTCACCTTCAGCTTTTGAGTTGTGCAAATTCTTTTATATGAAATATAAATTTCTGGTCCAGGCAAAAATGATGGTCATGAGAAGGACTTCACATTTATGTGAGCCCAATTAGGGACATGAAACGCTCAAAAACCGCTGAGACGGTGGCAAATGAAGGCCACGGGGTGGGACAGCAGAGAGCGGGAGGTTTTAATATTACTAGCGCGATGAGATAAGACATCATGTGTTAGTGAGTGGTGCTTGACGGAGTCGTAGAGGGGGACTACAGTAACGTGGGAGTGCATGCTTGAGTGGAGTCACAAGGACATGGAAAGCTCTACTTTCTGACTTAAAAGCCAGGGGGTACAACAGCCTTCTGTACAGGCTGCTGATTCGACCCTGAGGGCGGTGGGTAGGATGATCCGGACATCATCTTTTGGGGGACGTCAAACGTAGGTATTCGGGGGAATGGAAGAGGGACTGACCTGTTGGGCGCCTTGCTGCTGCGCCATGTACTCTTTTTCTTGGGCGGCGATCTTTGCCTCGTCTTCGAGAGAGAGAGCGAGAGGCAGCCCAATGAGAAGGGCAGACGTGGTGACAATCCAGACGACGTTTCCGACGACCTTGCCGGTCTTCTTTACGAATGCGGCAGTCTTGGATGCCTTTGAGGCGATGTTGTGTCTGGTGGAGGGTGGGATGATGTCGACGAGGGCAGTGAGCCGGTCATAGAAGGTTTCGTCTGCAGAGAGCTCTGATGAAACCGACGAGAGCGACTCCGTCGAGGACGTCCGCGATGACGACGGGGAGGCGTAGGGGGAGTTTTGTCCAGCGGCGGCGTCCTTTTCCTCGACGATTTCGACTTTGACCATGGCGTGCGGTGACAGACGCGTGACAGTTACGGTGCCGAAGTGAGCCAGATTGGAACTCCGCTGTGTCTATCTAGTGTAATTGATTAGCGTATAAGAGAGACCGCCAGGCTTTGCAAAGTCATATCATCATCTCGAGTCGCCATGCACACCCGCGACCCCGCCCATTCGTTCTCCCAGCCAGGTATTTAAGCTCTGTGCTCGCACCCACGTACTCGCGCTCACCTCTCCGTCCACCCATGCTCTCCCCAGGCCTCGTCCTGCCCACCCCGTCGTTCCAGGACCAGATCCATGAGCTAGCGAAGACGCTCCCACCCCCACGCAAACAGAACACCGCCTGCGATGCCTGCAGGTCCGTCGCCTTTCCCCCGTATCCACATCGTACCCATAATCCCTCCTATCAGGGCACGCAAGGTCAAGTGCTACAGACTTCCCGGTCAGGACAAGGTATGTCGGTCCCGTCTCATGGCACCGTTCTTCTTTCTACTTCCACCCTTCCCCCGTCCAGTGTCAGGTCAGTCGCTTCCGTTTCATCCCCTCTCTTCGCCCGAATTTACCCCGCTCTGTAATCAGCATTGTTTGTCGAAGAATTACCCTTGCACGTTCGTGTTTTCTTCCTCCTCTCCAAAACCGGGTCGCAAACCCCTGCGCCCACAGGCATTACGTCCAGCAAGCCACAAGCGAAAAGAAACGCAACGGCGCAGCCCGAAGACCCAGGGGCATCTCCACTAGTTCAAGGTTTGTTTATCCCTATTCCCACCGCATTAGTTGCTTAGCCGCCTCCCGTCCGCGCGTCTGCTGTTGTCACATGGTCCCCTTTGCAGTAATTCTTCCAGTTCTTCTGGGTAGGCTGTTTGATCGACAGAGCCTTTATCCGCAGAACCTGAACATATCCGTGCTAGCCATTCCCCCGTGGAAAACGGCATATTCTCCTGGTCAAGATCTTCCTGGGGAGTCCCCTTGGGTTCTCGCGTCGGTAGCCATCCCGCCCACCTTTTCCGAACCAGCACCCCCAATTTATTATTTAATCTTTTTGCCCCCCCTGACAATGGAAATGCGTTTGTGTGCCTGTCTGCTTCTTGACTTCTCCTGACATGCCATTCAGTGATTCCATTTTTTCATTTGCCCCTCATAGGCCGCGGTCATCCTCTTACGCCGCCTGGGGCGAGATGGCCAACAGACTCGAGGATGAGGGGTTCAGAGCTGAGTGTGTCCATTTCGTCCCTGACCTCTATTATGTAAACCATCGATGTGATCGTGACCGATGACCCGGTAAACGCTCGTGCCAAATTTGGCCTCTTCCTTTCCTAGTGCATCAGCACCTCAGTTTGCGTTTTTCTCCTAGTCCCCTTTTCATTTCATCTGTCTTATCGATCACGTCTAATATTATCTACTTTCTTTATCCTTGTTTGTCGATAACAACAACAACCCTCAACATTCACGACGCTGACGCTTCACTTCCGTTTTTGACAGGTTCGCGCTAGATCTCGTCGAGGTCTACTTCCAGATCGTTCACACTCGTCTTCCCCTCCTCAATCCAGCCCAATTTCGCACTCGCCTCAACCTCCATGTCGGTGGTCATCGCCCCATTCTGGGAAGCAAGCAGGAGGACCCCCTTCACCCAGCACTCATCGCCACCATCCTCGCATGGGGTGCCAAGTTTTCTGAGCACCCTCTTTTGGTAGCAGACAGGCAGCGCAATAACGGCCACAGTCTTCTTGCCAAGGTAATGATTGACCGATGTAGAGAACTCGCCGAGTCCATGAAAGTCCATCGCATCCCACTCGTGGATCACGTGGTCATCGCCCTTCTGATCGAGCCGTTGCAATGTCGTGAGTACTCCATTTGTTGCCGCTAATGCTCGGCCGATCCCTCTGATCCCCATACGTTTTTAGAGGATCCCACAGCAGAAACGGGTATAGTTTGCCACCATCGATTTGGAAGGCTGTAACTGAATTGTAATCACCTGATATAGGGTTCCACGGCTTTTGGCTGGGCTGCGGAATTCGAAACCTACTAGGCCTCCAGGTCCGCCCCATCACATCAGACGCTGAAACGGCGCGCTCATATAGACATATATATCCCAGATCAACCACAAGTCTGTTATGGCTGACATCAAGGACCCCGATATCCGTGGTACAATGATATTTGCTTGGTGGATGGCGTGTCTGGCAGACGCATTCGCCGCATTTTATTACCGCCGTAAACCTATGCTGTGAGTTCTGTGCAGATCACGTATACCGCAAACGTTAATCATTATCAATCCCACCGCGCCGTTGCGGCGCCAGGGATGACGACGACTACGACATCGACTTCTATACGGCAGATCAAGACCCTACTCAGTCATCGACGCGCGAACAGTTAGAGGTGCGCTGTTTAGTCTTGTTTTAGTCGGGAACTATATCTGACGTGACGGTCTCCTCTGTCAGTTCTTGGTTAGCCTTTTTTGTTGCTGCCGTTTGGTTCCTAACATGCCGTTACACTCCACCAGGGATACTATAATGCCGCCCATGCATTGGCACGAATATCCAGAGAGATTGCTCGCCAGCTGTGGCGGCCACAGACAGATGCAGAGGGTATACCCCTAGAATCGGCGATAAAATATACCAGAGAGCTTGTTCAATGGAGAGAGTCCCATCTGTCCAAGGTTGGCGTGCCTGCGAACCTGGCCGCAGACTGGGACTTTGTCTCCGCCGTCTCCGCCTGTGCGTGTTTGCCGAGATCAGGGGATTATCCAGATCTAATGAGGTGGTGACAGGTGCAAGTGACGCCCAATACCATGTTATGTGGATCAGCTTGTTTAATGCCCTGGATGAATACGGTATTCGGGACGATTCCCTCTCACCGAACGAGGTCCAGGATGTCAAGCAAAAGGTGTTTGAAGAGGCATTGAATGCATCATTGAGAGTGTCTGCATTGGTGAGCATTCTCAGCCCTCCTTACCTGCCTACATATCGGTTCTGAAATGTGAATAGGCGGGTGTATTAACATCCAATGGATACTTGGTAGGAGGTCATTCGGCAGGCGACTGACGTTCTCTGACCAACTTCGCATCTCTAGAAACTCGATACGGCTGTCATGCATGTTAGCATTATCCAAGCCGGCACATTCCTGGCCCGCCTTGGACGCCCTGAGGTGCACAATTGTATCGAGGGTCTTCAACAATATAGCTACGCATACGAGGAGACACGGGATAAAGCAAACCAGATCCAGCGCGATTATGATCAGGCGTTGTTAAAGGGACCCAGCTATAACGAGATGAGTAGCGCCCTACCGCGCGTACAGCCGCCTTGCACATTCTGACCCCATTCGCAACTCGCCTACCATGTAAAATTCCATACTTGCACATAAAAATGTGAGTCGTTCTTGTCTTACTAGTCCGTTGATTGACTGGTCTCTGCAGTTCATGGAAGATTAGGTTTAGTTGATACCATGTAATGTTTTCGATTTTTCCGACATGTTCGCGATGCATCAGCCTACGATATTATTATCTGCTTGTATTTTCCTTTGGTTTAGTTCGCCTGATGGACGCTTTCATCCAGCACATCAGACTTGGCACATTACTATCTCCCCGCCTCCCTGTTGTCCATCGATTCCCGGCTTGCCATGTTTATCATGCTTTCCTTCTTGTAATCTACTCCCACTGTGTTGCAAGCCACTGATTGTGAAAGAGCCATTGTTTCTAGCTGAATACGACTAGTGCCTATGGGTGGTGTGTACAGTGTTTCTAGTCTTCTATTACATACGGACCTACCCCGGAACGCCGGTGCTTTTGACTTTGGATGTACATACCTCACCCCCTGGATGATCTCGTCCACTATCAGCGTATGACGCGATCAATTCGGACGACCACGACCACATGACTCACTACCACAACCTGGACGCCGACGATGGCGATCACCACCACCACTTGGGCGACCGACCACCAACGTCGTTGACGATGCGACCACTGTGACAACGATGACACTCACTGATGCGCAAATGGCGGCGACGGCCATCTGCTGCCAAGGAGCACGACAGTGGCAACAGTGACGCCCACGTACGGCCACCGCCGCCGTGGCACACCGATGACGTCGTCGTCTACCTGCAGCACACAGAAGCACGACGACGAGTCCGAACAATGCCTCGTTGCAAACATACACCTGGTCCCGCATCGCCTCGGGCCCACAGCAAGTATGCATTTGGCAACTATTTGATCTTGCTTTTGTCGGGGATTTGTATCCCCCATCTCGCTCATAATCAGGACTTAAAGTGATCAATGAGTAGAGTAGCGCCATGCAGAGCGTGCAGCCCCTTGTGCACGTTCTGACCTAAGCGATGAACCGCAACTCAGCTGTCATGGAAACAGTTCGTATACTTCCACGTAACATGTGTGCAGTGGATTGATCGGTGTGTGCACTACATGAAAGTCGAGGTTTAGTTTGAGACCATGCATAGGATCTTCGAATGTCACCAGCATCCGTAGGCAGCTACTACAGCTATCCCAGAGCAATGCTTTTGACGACTTTGGATATACCCGACCTCTCGCCCTCGTACTTGGATACATCCCCACTGCCGCCTTTATACACAGCTCGTTGTGAGGCTACCTTCTTCGTTGCCTTGTCGTACTTTAGTCGTTTCTTGACCCGTGGGTTTCGGACGCTCTTTGACCGTTTGGGCGTAAGACCCTTGTTCTTCAAGATAGCACGTGTTACGGAACGTGGACCTGACGATGTGTCGTCCTCAAATTCAGGTCTGCAAATACCATTATCAGCAAACGTTTGCCCGATACGAATCATTAATATTGTAAACCATAAAAAATTAAAATTCGCCGTACCTGGACGCAGCTACGACAGCCTCATAATCCGTCTTCTTCTTCGCCTTCTTACTGGCGACGGCCGTTTTGACCAAGTCGTAATACCCCATGGCGTTGTCGTCGTCACCATCTTCCAAGGGGCGTCTCCGCTTTTTTGATTTGTGGCTGACATCAGAAACCGTATTATGGCTATCGAATTCTGGGTCGATGTCGTCCAGATCGTCTCCCCCCAGGCCAAGTTTTTTACCCTGCTCCTGTTGCTGTCGTTCCTTCTGGAGTCTGACATCGCGTTCTTTCTTGCGTTCCCGGTAGGGTATATCGACGTCCCCGCCCAGTGCATTCGTCCGCGCGTTCTGCCGGCGGGAACTGGAGGACTCAATGCGGGAGACGTGGAACCGGAGAGACTTTTTGCGAGCTTGCTTGTCGTTCATATCGGCATACGACAAGGCAGTGGCTTCGCCGTAAGAATCGGCGACGTCGGCGGAAGCATTGACAGTAGCCGCAGGTGTTTTTGAATTAGTTTTTGTCTTCTTTGAAGAGGTGGTCGTAAAGTCTGGCTCGACGAGGTCGAAGACGGGCCCTGTGGGTGCATCCATGGCGGTTTTGCGTTTCTTTTTGGGTGGTAGCTTAACAGTCGACGAAGACAACGCCGGCAAGATAGCGGGATCGAAGTCATCTTCAGCACCGGACGACTTGGATTTATTTTTGGATGATTTGGTTCTTGGTGAGGAGGGTGGTGAGCATTCATCAGCGTCCTTGATGAGCTCTGCGAGTTCATCGGATTCCAACCCTCGTTTCACGATGCGATCCCATAGGGTCTCACCACTGTCGCCCTTGAGATCGAACCCATGGTCCTTGTCCTCGTCCTCGTCATCCTCGTCGGACACATCCTGGCCGACATTAATATTTTCGAGCGTCTGGATGGCCTGCTTTAGTGTAAGTAGGCGTTTGAGGATCGGGTGACTTCGGAGGAGCTGTGGCCGAGCCGCATACTTGCCCGACGCACGCATGTACAAGTAGAAAGCAAGCGTAGTCGTATATGTTAATAACGCCTCTGCAACGAGGTAAATTAGAGTATTTAGAGAGCTGCAAGAAGCGTGTAGTACGCACGGTAGTACATGTGTTGAAGGCCGAGATCCATAGCGTCTGTCGCGGATTCCTTTAAACTAGTGATCTTCAGATGCATGCTACGAAGAGAGGAAAGGCACTCACGATTCTATTGGAGTTTTTGTCTCCATAAGCTTCAACGCTATGTCTTCCCAGTCCCGTGCAAGTGCGAGAGCCTCTGGGTTTTCTCGCTCAAGGAAACGGAGTAATGATTGCTTATCGTGCGGGATATCCTTGATCGCTGGTCTGGATACCTCCAGAGCTTCCCTAGTAAGGTCTGAGCATCTAGTGGGAGAAGACAACTATTCAGGGCGTACTCTGCGTCTTCCGGCTCGACATTCCCTTCGATAGTTTCTCCAAGGCCGAAGTCGTCATCATGCATCTCATCGCGTGCCTTCGCCTGCAACCTGCGGGCCTCCTGTTCCTCCAAATCCTGCGCTTCCTCGTCGTCCGAGTCTATTTGTGCGGCGTTTGACGAGTAGTAGGCGTGTTTTCCTCGTCCCCACGTCTCCTCTTCGTCCGTATGTGGAGGGGAGGAATCCGTCGCGGTCTTTTTGGATTTCGACTTTGACTTTCGTTTCTTGGCCGGAATTTCTTCATCATCCATAGCTACATCTTGCTCCTCATCCTCCACTCCAAACCCATCTGCCACTTCGTCCTCCTCGTCCTCCGAGATACCTTCCAGCGCAAAAACTTCCTCTTCCTCGAAATCATTTTCGTCATGTGCGCCATCATCATCTCCGTCCAGCATAATTTGATCTATAAACATACGCACCTTGGCATGAGGCTTTAGTATTATGGCAAGAGTTGAAAGGCACGCACAGCGATCCTCCTCGTCCATCTCAAAGTCGGAGGGTCTTTCCCATCGTTTGAGCTTGCTGTCTCTCCTGTCTATGGGCCGTGGTTTTGCGGCCACCTTTGGCTTCTTTGACGAAGGGCGGCGTCCCATGGCTGTTGTGATCGTTCACTATGCTGCAGCAACAGCAGTTCGTAGGTAAGGTAGTCGACATGCGAAACCAACGAATGTCACATGACCAAGTGTTACATTAGCGTTACATTAGCCAAAAAATTGATTAAGTATTCAACGACTACAGATGGAGAAAAAACAGTACGCTCGTATATAGAACCTACCTGAATTCATCAACAAGCGTTCTCAGAATTTTTGTATTGTATGCCAAAAACGAGTTATTCCAATTTTTAGGAATAAGGAACTTCGTCAAGGGTTAACAGTCTTTAGCGAGCGTGGCAAACATGCATAAACTCACCACTGACACAGTGAAGCTCGAAAACTGGAGCGGGCCTGTGCCATCGCTGCCAACTGACCATGGGAAACAGAAAACGCGCCCAAAAGGAGTGGATGTCAAACCTTGAAGTTTGGCGTGCCTCCCAGAAACGGCGGCGGACTGGCAACTTCGAACAGGACTGCAGTGATGAGAATGCATCGGCAGTAAGTACAGTGAAAAACTGGCCCGTATGATAGTGCTTACAAGTACTATACTAGACCAACAACTTTGCTGTGTCTTTGGAGCTGCTGAACCAAGGCCAAAGTGGTTTGACGAGGACTTCGACGGTTTGCGGTGACGTGCTGGTGGCTGTACGAGAATCTGCATGATGCACAGGCTGAAGTCTCGTCTCTTGGCGTAATCGAATCAAGTCACGATGTATCCCAGAGCCTAAAGGGGTTAAATGGAATGCAAGCTGCATGGGCTATCAAGAAATATCGAGGCCATCGCGTTCTCCCACAAAGCATCATGGAGGAATTTGATAAAGTTCATACAAATTGACATTAAGATCAAGTATCTTCCCTCTCTAATTTTCGTATCTTACTGCCAGACCTTATCCTCACAATAGTCTTATCATCAATAATTAATAATTCTCTAGCACAGCGTCACACCAGAGTCACGGCACGTGATGTTCGTCGGTTTCGCATGTCGACTACCTTGAATCCATAGTGGCTTACGTAAACCTAACCTTAGCTATTGACCAGTTCATATGGCCGTAGATTCATCCAACAAGGGAAAGCAAAAGGCAACAAAGGAGTCCACAGGAACTTCGAACACGGAGGATGCCCCCGACGACGTCAGCGTAGAATATTCAAGCTCTGGATCAGACTCGGCCTCAGACGACAGCGACTCAGACTCGGGGAGAAGCTCATGGCAAGGGAGCTTGTCCGAATCCGAACCAGAGGAAGTCACACAAGAGTATCTAAATTCACTACTCGAAAAAGCCAGACAGAATGTACGTGAGGAGGCTAGGCTGGCAAACATGTTGGAGGAAGAAAGGTGGCATGACCAAGACGTCATCAAAGTGGACGCAGATGAAGAGGAACCGTGCGTTTTCGCGTTGGTCGTTGGTTTGGTTTGGTATTCTTAACCTAGGATGCAGGCCATTACCGCCCCTTGATCCCGGCAAGCTCCCCCCAGCATACTTTGAATTCGGTGAGACCCGACATGAAGCACCATCGATAATTCGAGATCCAGACGTTTCGCGTGCGGAAGCAGCGACTGCTACAGTAGCCGTGCCCGCGCCGCCTCCGGGGCCCAAACCCGCTGGACTTACAAAACGACAGATAAAGGCTGTATGTAAGGCGTTCGTACAAGCAACGTTTTACTTACTTGCAGGTCTAGGCCAAACAAAAAACAACCGGGCCTAGTTGGTTCGATTTGCCGGCCCCAGCAGAAGCAGATATACCACGTCTATATCGTGAAATTGAAGCTCTCAGATTACGGAACCAGCTCGACCCAAAGCGGTTCTACCGTAAGGACGAGGGTGAAGGGAAGGGTATCAAAGGGTTGCCAAAGCATTTTGCAGTAAGTACCCATTGGCGAATGTTTCATTGGGGTCTATTTAACCCGATGATGCACACAAGATTGGCACTATCGTTTCTACGACGACGCCGTTCGGGACTGGCAGTTCGGACAATCTCCCACGGGCAGAGCGGAAACGTACATTGGTGGATGAGCTGGTGGACGATGCTGAGGCCCGACGCTATGCGAAGAAGAAGTTTGATGCACTGCAGTGTACTAGGGGCGCTGCAGGCAGGAATACCCTGCATAAAAAGAAACGACAACCAAAGTGGTAATGTCGGGTAAGTTTGTCTGTAGTCATATATTACCAGTCGTTCAACTTCCAGGAAACGATCCCAACGTGAAATGTCCTCTTGCTCTCAAGATTGCATAGAAGATAGTCTGACCTATAGAACGCTAGTGATGATAAAATGATGACATGGACTCAGTTAACTTGGCGGACACCGAAACACGATTGTCAGTTTGAAACGACAGCATAACTGAGTTATCTGAGCACTCTAACCCACTGGGATATTACAACGGATTGCTAGATTGCGACCCTTATGAGTATGGTATTGCGATGCCTCAGGCCTCATTGAAGATGGGGGTGACCAGTGATCGTACAGCGACTCATCTGTTTCTCAAAATACTGGATGTTGTGCCATATCATATGCATGTCTGTGTACATAACATGTGGGACCAGTGCAGCGAGTCGCGTCAGGTAGCCCGTGCAGCCTCAATCCGCTTCCTTGCAATCTGTCTCCGGTTTAGCGACGACAAAGACTTGGCAAGAGCGTCCTTGTCCTTGCTTCTCTCCACCACCTCCTCCGAAACACTAAGGATAATTTCGACATGGCAAGGGTGTCCTTGATAAGGGTTGATACGACCGTGGGCACGGTACGTACGACGACGCGTTTTCTATGAATGAAAGTTATATTGCGAATAGGACAGAGTATGGCCTATGCGTACAGGTGCTTGCTGGACGACGATGTTCTTGATAGTGAGGTCCTCGAGTTCCAGGCTTTTTGCGTCAGCATTCGCCTCTGCGTTCTTGAGGAGGCGGTTGATGAATTTAACGGATTTCTCAGGCCAGCGACCTATGATATGCAATCGCTCAGACCAAAAACTGCATCGTCGTGCAAACCACTATAGCGAACCCACCTTGAGTCGTCTTGAATGGTTTTGCTTGAGCTGTCCGGCCAACACCACCAGAGAAACGTCGGAAAGGGATGGCCTGATTGTGTTCAAGCACGTTGCCTAGGTAGGCGTATGCCTTGGTCAACTTCATGCCTGCGGTGTATGCCGTGAGATGCAGAAATCGGTCTTATCCCCAACAAACGAACCAGAGAGTGCCGCAGCAACCTCCCGCATGTTCTTGAAGTGGGTGCGGAGATATTCGCCCCGAGCACGGGCGGCTGGAAGATTGCAGAGATCGGTGAGACTATGGAGACATACACAACATCTGAACACACTTTTTTCGGGGTTGGTAGCGAGAGCGGCGGCAGCGTAGCGAACTGCATGGATTCCTGTTAGGCTAGAATGGGTGTAATGATGAGCAGCAACGCACCCATCTTGTCTTGAGGAATCTGTCTGGCCCGTTGTACGGTGGACTGGGATTCACCAAACAGTGTTGTGGCTTGAACCTTGTTTGTACAGTAATCGGGAGGTGCCGAACTTCCAAATCAGTACATTACCCTGTTTGGGATGGGAGTTGGTCTGATCCTTTCAAGTTGCAACTCACTTCGATGGGTCCAACTCGGCTTGCTGACCCATGCCGTACATACATGAGTGAGTCGAGCCGAGTTGGACCCATTGAAGGATCCCTCTTCCAACTCCCATCTTGTGTCTGTCGTACCATTATGCCTCCCCCGCTCGTTGACGACCTGTCTCCTGCCCTTAGGACAATACTGAAGGGGCGCACCGAGAGTACGCTGCTTTCTCTTATCAAGAAGAACAAGGACACTCGTTATTTCTCCGAGTCGCCTGTCTTTTTGGACTTCCACACCGCGCTACAGAATCTCAGGAAGGAAGGCGACAGTGAGGACCGAGACGATGCGCTCATCGAGAGTTATTACTCTACGATTCCATTAACAACTTACGACTCTTACGAGCCATTCGTCAAGAGATTCCTTGAGAGCAATTGCCTGGAAAAAGATGTACAGAATATGTTTGCTCCAGGACTGCCTCATGGAATCGCCAAGACTAGTTCAACATCCAGTGCAAAGGCAAAGTATATCGCCCTGTACAACTACAAACCTGTCACCGCTCCTCCGAAGTCTACTTCCGGGAAAATCTACCGACCCTTTTCCTTCAAATACCATCAGTTGATTGACGTGCAGAATGACAAGGGGGATACGATCATGAAGTTCCCCGTTGCTGCAGTGTCAGCCATTAAGGCCCGCGTACGGCAAGGATTGGATGTTGACCAAGATCACCTCAATATCAAGTTGGCAAGTACGTACCTCTCCTTGGTTCTTTTCGGAGTCATTAAACAGTGTCGCAGGTCCGTATACCTCTCCAAATGCCGTCGGCTTTATCACCAAGTACCCATCATTCTTGTCAATGCATATACTCTTCGCCCTGGCAGAACGTGAGCTCGAGACGATCACAGTATACTTTAGCACTGCTATGCTTGATATGATTCTGTATATGGAGCAAGAATGGGATACACTTGTAGCAAGCATTGGGTCTGGCACACTCCCAGACTGGGAGGGAATCGATCATGTCCGGGAATACCTAGAGGTAGCCACTTCTCCTTCATCTCAGGCCCCCACTAAGATGTCCACGTTGTTCAATAGCCTCACTTCCCTCCGCGTCCTGAACGCGCAGCTGAGCTTCTGGCCATCGGGAAAGCGACGGAGCAGCCTGGCTGGTTCGGGAAGGTTTGGCCGATACTCAGAACGGTTTTCGTTGTTGGGAGTGGTGTCTTCGCAGGTGCCATTCCGAAGGCAGGCCCCGTCACTTTTTAATCCACTGGCGAAAACTTAGGTCATCCCACAGATAAAGCACTATATTGGTCCAGATGTTGAGTTACACAGTCAGGGTTATTTTGCCAGTGAAGCCTCCGTTGGTTTGGCTTACGATCCCCCGAAAAACATGAATCTATACAAATTATTATTAAATGAATTTTTTGAATTCCTTGATGTTACCAACGAGGGGACAGCATCTGGTCTCTTGTGCCCAGTAAGCCCTTTCATCTCACTTGTGCGCTCTCTCTAATCCGCTGTCAGTGGCAAGTCAACGTCGGAAAAATGTATGAAGTCGTAGTGACTGCTAACAAGGGACTGTGGCGTTACCGCATCGGAGACATCGTCGAGATTGCAGGCTTCGACCCTAATGATGGTACACCCGTTGTGCGATTTGTCGAACGCCGAAAGTATGCCTCATCGTCGCCTATATTTCTACTCGGATTAACGTGAAACAGCCTCGCTGCCCGGTTGGCAAGTGTCATGTTGTCCGAGAGCCAAATCACAAGCGCTATCTTAGCAGTGCAAGACACGCTTGGTTTAATTGGCGAGTTTACGACTGTCATCGATGACAACAAATATCTTGGATACTTTGTCGAAATTCAGGGTGACCTTGGTATGTTTGCCTGGTTCCTTACTTAGGCATGGTGTTTATGGCTGCTACCTTCGACACAGATCCCAAGGCGGATGAAGCCCCAGCACGACTGATGGCCGAATTCGTCCGTCAAAACGAAAGGTTTAGACCAGTCTTTGAGTCGAAGAGGTTGGAACCATTTACCATCCGAATCTTAAAGTCGGGGACGTTCGCGGAATATAGGCGCTGGAAGTCGGATGTGAACAAGTCCGGGCTAGGACAAGTGAAGGTGCCCGTTGTTTTGTGGGACAACACTGCCCGGGAGTGGATATTTCAGCGAGTTGAGAGGGAACTAGGTTCTGGATCTGTTCCTTCTGAAAGCAAACATTAATCACACATGTTGTGGGGGTGAATCAAGACGTAACTGAATACCTCCATGTTGGAATCTCTCTATGTACTTCAAAGTTGTCGCAGTACGGTCATAGAAACCCCTGTTTGGTGACACGTGATGTTGGTTACGGTGCCCATATGTTGTTTGCACCCGTTGCTTGTCCCGACGAGACTGATCCACGCAGTGTCGTGTGCAGCCGCATCTCTACATTAACACTATACCGTTTGATGCTCACGAACAGCGATCATGACCTGTCAGCATCGACAGCACTCCTTAAGGTGTCCTCCTCACAATCAACCGGTGTGTCCCAGGAAATAGATGGTGCACACAGGACACCTGACAATCAGGTGCGCACAGCAGCAAGTATATCGTGTGGAGACTGTCTGAGACCATGCTGTTCAAACAGTTGGAAACCCTTACCGCTCGACTGGAGAGGGAAAATCGTATCAAGGAGGGTGCTGAGAAGTTTCTAAAACTCCCCATTACTGTGAGAGCAGGTCCATCGCGAGCAGGACAACTTATTGAACATAGTCATGCAAGGACATGATGCGGATTCAAGTAGAGTCAGAACTGGAGATGGCTACTACTGAGATCGAGATGCTCACGAAGAGGATTGAGCTAGGTAAGTGTAGTGAATATTGTGTTCGAGCATTTGTACTGCAACATCGACGCAGAAACATCGAGACGCAAGAAAAATGGTGTGGCCCCTGCAACCAAGCGCAAATTCGCGGGACAAGCCCCCCCTACTACTCTCCGGCTCCGAGCAGACAGTGACGATAACGACAAAGGTCGTGGCTTTCTAACACTGCTTTGGTGCGCTGATCCTGATTCACCTTCAGATGATTTCCGCACCGCCTTGAACCAAGCCAACTCGTACATCAAGTCTCTGGCTTCAGTCCCGCGACAGGTCCAATTACCGTCTTCGCCGTCTTCAACGAGTAGCTCATCCGCTCAAACAAGCTCAGAACAAGACAGGACCCGCGTCGATATAATGAACAAGCTGGTCACCCTTCTCCAACGCAATATGCGGGTTCGGTACGAGATCGCTGTTGAGGAGCTTGCACAGGCGTAAGGCTGTCCATTTGTAGGCGTTGCAGTTTGACTTATGTGGGTTAAGTGTAATACCGTCACTCGCGGACGGTTGCTCGAAACACTGTCGCGCTGCGGCCTATCGCTTACTACGATACTCCCTCGTGGATTTCGCCTCTATTGAAGAGTTACACCAGCAACCACTTGAGTGGTTCATTGTAAAGTGCCATCATCATTACCTAGGAATCTAGTTATGTGCTCATTTTTCCAAGGTCGCTCGCTCGAGATCACAAGTTCGCCGTGGAAAGAGAACAGGCGATCAAACTCATCCGCGCCATCATGGACATTGCATCCGAAAAGCGAGATAGACGTGGAAATACAGAGGCGGGGCCTATCCCACTTTCAGAGTCTATTATTCGCGCACTCGTTGCTGTGGCTGAACATGCAGAAGATACCTTCAGATCGATTTGCGTGGAGACATTAGCAGAAATGAGTGAGTCCACAGATATCCGACTGAATTAGTTTGGATGATAAAGTTGGGTGATAGGTTTGCTTGACCTTGACCTCGTCGCCAGGGCCGGCGGTATTCGGTTACTCCTCCATGCCCTCGGTGAGGGCCCAGTTGAGCTAGGTCCCATTCTAGCTGCCACGTTTCTACACATTATGGATTCGCCACGAACTCGAGCATATCTCCGGCTCGGAATTGACGTCGAAGTATGCTTGTAGTCTGTCATTGGTAATCTCATTCTAACTCTTATTTGTTAGATAGCACTCCTGGCAGTAACGGATGCTTATGGCCGTGGTCCCGACCATGCTGATCGAATGAGACGCTGTACGAAAGTGATACAGTTGATGCTGCGAACATGGAGTGGTATGTCAAAGTCGGCTTGTTATGACTATTGTACCTGATCCCAGCCAGGGCTGATGTATTTCTGCATGGAGGATCAGAGGGCGATTAAATCTATCGTCGACACCCTTCGAATACCTTCCCTCGACTCACGAGTAAATACATTTCTGGAAGTTGTATTAAGAGGAACTTATGTCTTCTTTCCAGGAAATTGTCCTTGATATGTTCTTCGATCTGTTGAACATTAAGGCTCCGGAGTGGTACAAGACATTCATTGATGGGCGCCGATTGACTAGTAGGATTTCCGCCATGTATCCTTCGTGCTGATACTGAAATCCTTCAGTGTATCGCAAATCCCGTGAACCACCTGAACACCTGGATGAGTATAAGACCCAACAACGTGGGCCAGAGGCACTGAAGCTGACGGACCAATACATTGCGTTACTTGTCCTTGTGTTTACCAATGCGGGCTTGTTAGATGTACGTGGAGTGTCCTTTTGGACGCATTCTGGTTAAAATTATTACAGGCATTGACGACAATGCTTGAAGAACGTACCACGGGCTCCAACCTCACTCGCAAGGCTATCCTCCTTATGGCAGAGGTTATGCAAATGGCTAATCGGGTATTGCCACTGAATATGGCAGCGAATATCCAGGTATCGTATCTAGCCGCTGAGGAGTCTCCACAATAAATCATTCATGGATGAAACAGGCAATCCCACAAGTGTTTGACCTTGCTGCGGATTACACTAGAGGAGAACACCGGATTGTCGGGACATCTGCAATAACCGCCATAGATAGCTTCAACCGTAACCATGCTAGGCTATACCCTAGTTGCAGGGATACAAGGCCAAGGTGGGACATAGCATTGCAACATCATAGTCGCTGACACCAAATTGCAGGGCTAATTCAGCCGATGATGCCGTACGCCGAGGGCAAAGGCAAGTCGAACAAAGCAAGATCAAGCTCGGGATACAAATGGACGACAAAATGTTCCAGGCCTATGTGCTTGAAACCCAGGTGAAAATTGTTTGAGTGCCGGATTACTTCGGATAACCTTAGACCATACCCAGATTATGATAACGAAAGACAGTACAAAGTGGAGTTTCGAGGTACTGCAGGATCTTGTTGAAGGGCCCTTTCTGAATCCGAAACGCCTCGAAGAGGCCATCAAAGTCGGGAGATTCATGCGCCGACTGATGGCATTCTTCCACCCATTTTCGCATCGCTTTTCTGACATGCCTAAGAAACAGGTGTGTAACCTTCTCATTTTGCCATTCTGGACCTACTCACTTTGGATATTTCTAGCAAAACCTGCGATGGGTACGCCTGGGATGCTCTCTCCTTACGACTTTGCTGGCAAGTCCCGACGGTGTCCGATTTCTGTTAACCGAGGACGACTTTCTGAAGCAAATAATCAGGAGCTTTGCTCAATTGGATCCTGTGAGCAAGATTTCGAAACTGGTTTCGCTGATGCCTCACGTCTGCGAGCAGTTCAATAGCACGCCAGAGTCAGATCCGATATTTTCAAAGCAGCGCGTAGCAGAAACTCTCACATGTGGCTATTTCGAGATGTTGGGCACACTCAGCAAGCATCCGGAAGGAATTGAGTGAGCATATGTCTATGCCATCCACAGGATGTGTCTAATTCTACTCAGCCTTATGGAGAAGTCGAAAATATTCACAGCTTTCTATCACCTCATTGACCTTCAAAACCGTGATGATCTCATCTCAGCAGTCATCACTAGCTTGGATTATACAATGTCAGTATCAAACATTATCTCTTCCGTTTTGTGATTGATGGGGTGCGTAGTGATGGACACCCGCGTGTTGTGTTGTCCAAAGCGTTGACATCCAGTGATGCGGTATAGACGTTGTTTGAATCCCGACATTCAATATTTATGAAGTATTTTAGGGAATTCGACTATTCGCTACCCACCACCTCGGCGAACTGATTCGCAACTCCCCAACTCCTATGGCATGGACATTGCGCCTTCTACTAACACAGCTATACGATCCTGCACCAGAGGTCATTGAGGCTGCCATTCAATACCTTGAGGAAGCGTGCGAATCAATGGAAGTTCTTGAACTGGTTGTTGAAATGCAGCCTATTCTGGACCATATGGGCGACGTTGGACACCCGTTGCTTCTCAGGTCCGTAGTGGTGTTTCCGCTACCAAGATTATGACGCTAATCATGCTTTCTTTCTTAGATTTATGTCTACTCCAACGGGATTCCGCTACCTCTACGATGCAGGCTATATTGACAGGGAGATGGATATGTGGTTCCATGTGGGTTCCAAATTGTGTCTGGCTGCTTCCTCGCACTGACTGACGAACACAGGAACGCAATATCTATTACGTCGTCCAGATTGAGATCTTCCTGGCTAAAGTTTTCAGTTCAGAAGCCATGGAAGATGACGAGGATGTCTTGTGAGTGCGATATAGAACTGCGTCGTATCAGGTCCTTATCCCTCTTCAGAGCATTTGATGGCGTTGTTCCACCTCATTTTTACGGAGAAATGTCAAAGACCGAGCTTGGTTGCCAGGTCCTCAGTGAAAGGGGACATTTTGGAGAATTTTCTCATTTTATCCGACAACATGGCTTGGAAAGTGAAGATCTGGAAGTTATCCTGAAATTAAAGAGTATTCTATGGGCAGTCGTACGTAATCGAATTATCTTGAGCTTTGCGGATTGATTAGTGGGCCTCTGACAGGGGAATGTAGGTGCCACGGAGGGTGGTCTACCTTTTCTCGAAGAAGAAGAAATCATACCATCTGTTTTGGACATCGCAGAACATTCGTTGATACCCTCTATTCGGGGGTAAGTGACGTGAACATGTCCTTGGGGCTCTGAAGCCTAATTCGGGAACAGCACATGCTTTTTCGTTCTAGGCTTGATATCCTCGACTCCTCAAGGTGCTGAAATCCTTGATGACTATAGCTGGGAAGCTACTTTATCACCCCTCGGGCATCCCACCGGACTCTGCATACCCGTCAATTTGTTCAAATTCATCTCGGTGAGTTCATCTATCCTGGTCAGCCATAACCCCCTGCTGATATGTCACACCAGATGCCCACCTGGGAACCTATTGAAGTAAAAGGCGACGCCGACACTCGATTATTACCACCGACAATCCACACGGAGCTGGAGGTCATCACTGCCATCGAGAATCTCAGTAATAGTGTCATTGCCAACACCGCGTCCCGTTCATTGGCAAGGTAAATTCCTTCAGCGTATGGTGGCAGGATTTCTTGGACTTACTGTTTCTTTCAGAATGAAATCGCGTCCCGAGTACCATGCCGCATTCTCCTCGCCTGCCGTGTTCTTCAGAGCACTTCATACCATCTCCATTCAGCGTTATCGCCTGCCCGTGCGGAGATACATTCTCGATTTGTTCAACATCGAACTCGATGGCGACGTGGTGAGGGAGATTGCCGAAACTGCAAAAACCCTCCGTGCACCCCCATCGTTCAAGCAGTCTGAAGCCCACATTAGCCGTGTGGTTAGCATGCTGGGTCCGAAACATCCGGATGGGGAATCTGACAGCGATGAGGGCGACGAACTGGATGGAGTCCCAGAGGAGCCTCCTAACCCTGTGATCATGCTGCGACCAGTTAGCAGAATTATTGGGTTTAATGACGGTTGAACAAGTGGACTATGCTGGATATCGCGCATTGTCGCTCGTGTCATGTTCAAAACTGTAATTTATGTTCATACAGCATTTATTCCGAACTGCGCATGTACTACAATGTCATCTCTCATTGCACAATCACTATCATCGCTCACTGAACGAGCCAGACTCGTCCGCACAGCCACCGAGCGGTATCTACCGGAATAGGCAACCGTTTGTCCGCTGTTCCAGACGACGTGGTGAGTTCATCATCTTGCCATACTGGCGCAGCACATTACTGACTCAACTTCAAGTCAGGGAAAATGTCTCTCATTCGTGCTTGCCGCACGACTCTCGCAAGGCCAGCACTTGCCACCTCTTCTCGTTCCTTTGCTTCCGACACACCTAGCCATCCAGTCTCACCCCAGGATACCGCGGACAAGGGAACCCAAATATCACAACCAGTCCAGGGCGACGTATTGACTGCTGATGTTATTAGCGGTGCGCCCAGTAAGTACTTCGCTGCCTGGCCAACTGTGTGCGGATCTTATATATTTTCTCAGCTGAATTGCATCACCGTGCGGTGCGAATTTATCAGCCTACACGGAACACCATGCAAAGTGGCTCCGGAAAGTCTGAACGCTGGCGTATCGACTGGGATATCCTCCAGGGAGGTGGCCGTTGGGAGAACCCTTTGATGGGCTTTGCTAGTTCGTACGTAGAATCACACCATGACATTCCTCCGTTCATGGACTCATTCGTTTTTCAGTGCTGATTATATGCAAGGCACTCGCATATCGTTCGCGACAAAGGAATCCGCTATCAATTTTGCAGAGAAGCAAGGTACGTCTACTGCACTACCTAACTTTCCTTGTCTCAATAGCCTCTTTAATTACTCTTCAAGGTTGGGATTACTACATGTATGTTCATTTCAAGTTAACGGACATATCCACCACTAATCATTGGTCATAGCCAACCCCAAACAGTCAAGAGAATTCCTCCCAAGAACTATTCGGAGAACTTTGTTTACAAGCCGCAGAAGCTGCGGATAGCGCGCACAAAGTAGTATCTTAGAGATTGGTACTTGCGACTCGGAAAACGTGGGCTCTGGGAACTTAGAGCAAATAGATTTGCAAGTGTGCAACACTTCATGGTGGCGAAGCTAGAATTTGAAAGCTTGCAGAATAGTGCACAGTATGTGCTCGAGTGGAGCGACGCTGTTGGATATGGTGAATTGGAAGCCCGACTCATACGTGTTTGGAAAACGGAGGTGAAATCCAGCGCGAAGACCTGCAGCTACAATGCTGCATGGGCGAGATGCAATGAAACTGAAGACCGCTATGTACCTATGTAGTTTTGAAACTAAACGCGGAAAGCTTTATAGAGACCGTTATGTAGTACCAATCGGCGTTTGTCTCGTGGACCAAACATTGACGACGTCATAGTACTATGGGGCTGTTTTCAGTCACCACACCACTTCCGGGCCAAAGCCAAGCGCGTGTTTTCCTCCATCCTCTCGCCCGCTCTGGTGCAGAAGGCACCGTAAATTTATTGGGACTGCTCCATGGGTGACATACAGAACAGGCCATTTTCGAAGGATTACAGGTCTTGCAGATTCTTAGTACCTCTCAGTTCAAACTGAATTCTAACCTACTCTACCTTTCAGTGGCCTCATCAACCAATCTGTCATTGCTGTCGGTATAACGGTATTATGTGTTGGTTGTTATGAAGTGATGAAGAGACGGAGACGTGGGCCTCATCCTCCTGAAGGACTGGGGAGTGTCGAATCTTGGCAGTTTGGCTAGTACGTCCTCTGTTCACTTTCTTTCTCCCCAAGGCTTATTGTAGACCGGCCCAAGCCTATATCAAGGGAGATCATGGGCAAAGTTTGTACACCTTCCGCCCCTTGTCCTGTTGTTCTAAGCCAAGTGTTAGGAATCCATCACCCCCGATTCCCCAAGGCTGGCCGTTGTCATGGGTCAAAGATGTCATCGAAATGCCACAAGCAAGACTCAATGAATTGAGAGGTGTGGATGCCACCCTTTATGTCCGTTTCCTCCAAGGATGCTGTAAGTCACCCCTTTACCACAGACGAACTATGATGCTAAGGTCCGACCACTAGTGTATTTTGTTCTGGTGCACACATTCACGACTGTTCCTATTTTACTTCCAATTCATGTCCACTTCTCACCGGATGACGTGTCGCCGAAATCGATGACACGCGCATCCATCGCCTCTTTGGTACTATCCCAGGAAGGCCTGGAACTTCTTTGGATCCATGTTTGCATCTTATTTTGGCTCACCTTTACTTGGATTTCAACTCTGTTGTATATATGCATTGGGGCTTTCAAGTTCCGTGCAGCCAAAATAGACGAGGCTGCGCGCATTGCGGAGTCGGATGCCCTTGCAGAGAGGAACGCACAATACCATCCGCATCCATACCCCCAATTCCCATTTCAGGATATCGCCCCACTTGATGCGGATCCCTCAAATCGTGGTCTACGCCTGCGCACCGTCATGATATCGAATCTACCCGTGGAACTACGTACCGAGGCAAAGTTGAAGGAATACTTCGAATATTACATGTCTCGGCCAGTCGCCCTGCCATCCATGGGGATAACATCGTCAACACAACCTGGATTTGTGGACAAAGTCATCGCATTTATTTTTAATCGTGCAAAACATATATCCAAACAGATCCCCATCCAAGCTATCGGACTCGGTTCTCAAGGGGAGACAGAAGAATTACAGGATAATGCTCCTGTAAGAGATATCCCCGTTATCGAGCGAGTTGTGGTAGCAAGGAAGATGACGGAACTCGCTTCCCTCCTTGAAAGACGTGAAGACATCCTCTGTGCTCTCGAGGAGGCGCACATCAAGCTTGCCAAGAAAACTCTGGCGGCCGTATCCCGAGAACTGGAAAAGAGAAGGGCATTAGTAACGTCTAGTGGTGCTATGACTGAAGGCAAGGGTCAAAAAGTGGTCGATGTTGAGGGTCAGCAATCTCCAGCAAGCACCAAAGCAGACTTGGATTTACTCGTTAGAACCCTGGAACCTTTCGTTGCTCAAGTTGGTGTTGCTAAACAGAAGATCAACAAACCGAAGAACCTTCCTTGGCGGAAGCCCAAAGTGCCCTCTGAGGGCTCCGAGAACAACTTGGTGGCGTTGGCTGATATCCCGAACGGGTCGCCTACTCCAGACGTCCATGGCTTGCAGTTCGAGACGTTGTGGGATGCGTTGCTCAACCTTCCACGGCACATGCTCGATCCGTACCAACCCCTTATTCATCTGTCTGTGCTTTTCCGTGGGAAAACAGTCCCAAGCATCGATTACTACACGGCAAAGCTTAAACTTCTAACAACGCTCATCTCGCAGAACAGAGCAAAATCAATCAATGAATATGATCCCGTCTCTACAGCCTTCGTAACGTTCAAGGACCCGAAAGACACCAGGAAGGCGTGCAAGTACCTAGCGGTTCACCCTGAAAACCCCTTGACTTGTCTCGTGACTATGGCTCCTCAATATGAAGACATAGACTGGACGAGAGTAATGAAAAGTACATTTCGAGCGGAGGTATGTGGTTTTGATGTAGAGGATCTATGACATGTGTGATCTGTAACGTGTCGTAGTTAATTAAAAACTGGGTCGTCAACCTTGGTGTTTGGTGAGTGCAAGTGCACCTAAGGTTAACAATGTCTCACAGTATAATCCATTAGGGCCTTTACCATATTTTGGCTTTTTCCCGTCTCCCTCTTTGTCGGGTTGGTGTCCATCCAAAGTATTGCCACTTTTTGGCCAAGTCTGGTGAGCATTCGCGGATACCTAAAGAGATGCGATAGTTGATGGAGTTCTGCAGTATAACTACCTTGCACATCATCCGTGGCAACAAGAAATCATTCAATCATTCCTTCCCACTATTTTAGTGTCCCTTCTCGCCATCCTTATTCCACCTATCCTGCTTCTCATTGCCAAGAAGGCATACAGGATAACGACATTATCGCTCATACATGACACTATCCTGATACGGTACTACAAGTTTCTAATCGTCAACGTCTTGGTCTTCTTCTGTGTTGGCGCAGCAGTGTTGCAGACCTTTCTCACGTCATTCGGAAAGGTCTCGGAAAGCAACATTCTAGGTGTCTTGGCTGATAGCTTTCCAAGCGCTGGTCCATTTTACGTAGGATGGAGTACGTTCTTCTTTGCTACTACCTTTCCGTTAGCAGGTGCTGAGAAGAGGATTGAACAGTGATCTTCGCGACTGCTGTACATGGATCTCTGGAGTTAGTGATGTGTACGTTCCTTGACTTCCTCTTTCTTATTTGGCCATGCTTAAAATTACTAGTTGGGGTATGTTAGGCTCTAGATAGTCGAACGTCACTTACGTCGACTGCAGCTTCCGCTCTTCGAATATCCCTCGACTAGTAGGCAAGTAGCTCCCCGGAAGCGGGCTGTCGGAATAAAGCCTCGTACATTCGATTATTATTGTATGTCTGTCATTCCACGTTCATAGGTCATTGATCGAGCGCGTGGTTTTTGTAGATTGGTTGCCCAACCACTTACTCATCGTTCATGTGTGCCTACTCTTTGCCATTCTCAATCCTTTAGTTCTGCCTTTCGCGTTGATCTACTTTGCAGTCGAGACGGGTACGTGTCATGGCATACTAGCGGTAGCGTATTTTGCAATGATACTGACTCCATACAAGTGGTAATAAAGAATCAGGTTGGTCAAAGGTCTTGGCACATAATTATGATCTGTGACATGTTTCAGTTTGTTCACCTTTACGCGAAGAACTACGAATGCAATGGTCAAAATCTTCTCATACGCATGGTTCGCTACTCGTTGGATGGTACGTCCTCCAGTGCTTTTTGGGAATGAGACTAAAGTCTTTTAGGTCTTATGTTCTCTCAGGTTCGTTTTATAGACATATCTTGGTTGACAATGATCAGACCTATGTAACAGTTCGTTTTCCTCGCATACATGGCCGTGTTAAAGAAAACTGTCAACCTGACTCTAGCGGCTGTTTTGTTCATTCTCACAGCTATCGTGAAGCTTCTGTTGGTTTTTGTCCTACATATTTGTCTTCCCAAACTGAAGTCGACATGTAGGATGACCCGGGTGTGCCGCGCTCGTTTCGAACAGGATGATATCCTGGAGGCTGAGGTGGTTTGCAGAACCGGCGCAATTGGAGTTGAGCATCCTGAGGAGACGAACAATCAAAATAAGCCGTTAACGAGTAAGGAAGACACAAAGGATGCGGAATCACGTATTTCCTCTAGATTTCGTGCCTGGCGCTTGGCGCGATGGACACGCTTTTCCTACACAGATCCGGGACGTATGCGCCCCACGGAGAGGCGCCAGCCAGGATCAGTTTCAAGGGTTGACTCAACAAGCCCTCCAGCTGCTCTTCGCTCCCCTACTCTTCAGGAACACCAGGCAGGGACCTCCGGTACAACATCTTTGGTTACACGGCATCCACCCCATCCAATATGGGATGACGAGCCTCGACATGATATCCCTTACGATAATCCGTATTACGCCAGACCCATCACCAACACCTTATGGTTGCCACGAAACATCTTTGGAGTTCTCAACTTAGACGACACAGTAGAGCTTCGACACTCTCTGACGAGCGAGTCGAGCAATGAAGATCTTGGGCTGGAGGTGGCACATGACATTGCTTCCCTATATGACTCACCGACCAGGAGTCCCGACGTGGAACGTGGGTCCGTTTTCCCTGTCATACCAAATCAGTATAGTGGAGAGGAAGACATCGATCTTCCCGAGGGCATACGGAATAGAGTCATGGTGATGGATCGCAATGAAGAAATAGACTCGGTAGACGTGCACCGCCCATCCTTATTCCGGCAGAGGTTCTCCAGCAATGGCACTAGCGGACAGAGCAGTGCACTACGAATTCCGCGTGGCATCACCACAAGATCCCAGACCGTTGACGAACATCTTCGTACACAGTCGCAAACGTTCGAACCGAGCGGGGAGCCTCTCCGCCAGAGAGCGATGACCTTGACGGGGCGCCAACAAGAATCGCCGACTCAGGTCTACGCAAAGAGCGACCCTGCATTGCGCCCTGACCTGCACGCGCAGGCAGAGTTGATCCGCTCTACTGCATCTATCATTCCTCGGGGCTCGCGCATTTCCATTGCGGGAAACGTGCCTACCGGAGAAGCCGTGCTTAATGAGGCAATCGCAGAGGAACAGATTGCCGCTGAAGAACGCCTGAAGAAGGAAGAAGCTGAAGCCATCCAGCACAATAGGCGATTAGCACCTGCATGGGTTGCCTCTTGGTTTTACGCCAAAGTCCACACTAGCTCATGATAAGCTACGACCACTTTTATCGCAACAGGTCATCCATTTCTTTTCTTCCATTCATCATGATGTTAGTTACTATTTGGATTTATAAGTACAATTTGTACATCTTCCACAGGACAAGTGTTCGCGTAATAATTATAATAACCGATTAGAAAAATACACGTGAGAGACAGGGAGTTGCGCGTTGGCAACTTGAACAATGAGTGTGGTCGTAGGACATGTGTGTACAAGTACTATGATGACATCGGGCATAGCTGCAAAATAAAGAATAACGATAACGAGGCTGCAAAGAGAGCGGGTGTGATGTTTTGTAATGAAGGAGAGTGGTGTCATATTGAAATATCAATGGTTTTAAGAAGGAACGTGTTTGGGTCGGCTCTTGGGTAGGGTATAGGGGAGGATTCGGGTGTATGGGGCCATCACCTTGCACGGGTACCTATGATTTCCGACTTCAAATACAGTCAGTTGTCACCCTCCGGGTGTTCAGGACAAACAGGATCTTGCCATTTAGCATAGATGCGGGCCTCCCATTCTACCTCGGTACCTTGATGGTATTCCGAGAGAACATGATCCAACCAGTTGCAGACGTAGTCAGCGCGTTCGATCTTAAACGGCACATGGCATCTTTCCATCGCTAAAGTAAGCCAAGTCAGGGAAAAACCATCCACGGCATGCATAGCATTAACGAACCCCGCACAGCCCAAGTAATAGGACGGTAACGCCTCAAATTAATCAGACGAGAGCCAGGAACCTTCGGGTGTGCGACACAGTGGGGACCAGAAATGCATGCACGACTGACCTCTCGAATAAAGAGCACTGCCGTCATGTCAGATCAATGTTTGCGAGATAACTCCACAATACTCACTCATTCCAGGCAACGCGGGGCAGTGACAATTTCGGAGAGCCTCTTTGTACGCACGTAAATTGTTTCCATCTCCAGTGTAAAACTCGCTGAGAGTCGCTTTTATCTTCAGATGCTTGGCGCTAAGTTTTATGGACTAATAATATATCTCATAAATCACCGCCAGTGTTCAAAGTATATAATAACTTACCTTGACAAAGGGCATCACCGACGGGCGGTCACATGCAAGAGATATTAAACAAGACGCGGAGAAATTACGTATCTCATGACAATGCTGGTAGACTTGTCAAGACATTCTGCTGCGGCTAAGATGCCAGCTTACCTGAGCGACGTCTAGGAACATTTCCACCAGTTCGGTGCGCATTTCCGCTGTTGTGGCGGAAGCCAATGTATCCATAACCCATCGGTGCAACGCTTTTTCATAAGACATGAAGGTGGCGACTTGACATGCCACTTCAGTGGTCAAAGCGCTATCTCCACCTTTGCGAACCATAAAATAGCGGACAGCGTCCTCCGGTTCGAAGCAGCGATATTTCTCCCATAAGAGAAGAGTAAGCTGAAAGGCAAGCAACGAGTAGCCTCCAGGGTTGTTGAAGTGGAGTAGTTGAACCTTGGAAAAATCCCCCTTGATCATAGCCTTCTTGTCCTTTGGTTCCCATGAACAGCGAAGCAATTCGGAATGACTCTTGGATTCGGCATGTGCAACAGTGCGTTCGATGCGGAGACCGCGACCTTTTCCGCCTGCACAAGCCCGATCATGTAAGGCGCTGACGAGCTTGGAGGATGCCTCTTTGGGAAGATCCTTGGACAAATGGAAAAAAGCGAAGTCTGTGAGAGGACTAAATACATCTCCATCTTCCTCTGGGCGCCAGTGAAGATCAACCCAGAGGTAAAGAAGTTTGGCGACGCGCATCTTCACATACAAGGATGCAGTGGATACTTCAACAGGAGAAAGACCGTGCGGCATATCTTCGCAATATCGTGCAAGTAAAGCTCTGAATGTCTCCATGGGCGTCGAGAAGAAGCGAAAGCATAGAAAGAACACATCCGTGATATCTGCATCACCGTTTGACGACTTGGACGTCATGTAACGGACGAGGGCCTTCAGTGATGCGAGTTCCGCAATTCCTTTGCCATCTTTCCAAATCTCCGTTGCGTCCTCCGCGTGAGGGAGAATGTCAGGAATTGGCCCATTAATAATATTAGGGAACTGGGCAATGGAGTTGCGAATGTTCGTGGAGACATGCACATATCCACTTTCCAGCTGGATGTGGTCGCTGTTAACGAGAGTAGGGCTAGAGCCCGGAGACCCGTCATGGGATATACTCTTCTTCTTCCTGCGTGTGGAGATTGGGTGCAACAGGGAGAACTTGGTCGTCTGGCTTTTCATCGGGGACTTCGGTGTCCCATCTGTGCTGGTATTATTTTCTAGTATGGGCTCTAATTTTGCCTGGTGGTTGATGCCCGACGTTCCACCTTCCGTAAAAGATGCTGGAGAGTTGTCTGCCTTCATAGATTCTGGAGAGTTTTCCGCCTTCATAGATCCTGGCTCTGAGTTGGAGTCCTTCACGGATTCCGGATCTGGGTGGGGTTCCACCTCCAAGGGTGGTTGGGGCAAGGGTTTGAAGTGGACTAGCTGGTGAGCTGCAACTTGTAGAAAGTCCTTGAGAGAAGTTATGTTCATGTCAAGGAAATGCATCGCCCTGTCAATAATTGCATCGGGTTTTGTACCAGCCTTGGTCTTTTCCGGTATCTCCTGGATGTATCCACTTAGCAATGATTGGCTGAACGCTATGGAACTTTGAGCACGAAGGTAAGCAGCGCTGGCACGAACTTCTTGCGGGAGTGTGTCTAAAGAACGCCCGATAGAGTTCATGCAGTGTATAAAAATTGGTACGAGAGCACGTAATGCATCGAGGTCCCGAGAGTCCGGGATTTTTCGCAGGAGGGCGATGGGTGTTAGGATGGACGGGAACGTTTGTTCGAGATCAAAACGAAGAGTCGTGGGTGGTATCTTCCCCGCAGGGGTGCACACCGCTGCTTCCTCGGGGTCGATGCTCTTACCCCTGACTCTCCTCGCTGAATGTGTGGGTGTTTCCTGTACATAAACAAGTCTCGGGAGCCCCTTGTGAGTGCTCGAGGCACGGCGAGACATATCGACGGGAACAAGGAAGAGATGGGAGAGGGTTACAAGAATGTCGCGTCAGCTTTGAAAGTCAATGGAAAGGGGATGTCATTTATACTGGGCCAGCGGGATGTCAGGGTAGGCTATCCACTGCATCCCGCTTTGGGACCTTCAGGGTAGCGTGGCTTTACCAATTTGGATTGTCGATCTGGAGTGTGCCATCGTGTTCGAGCACAATGAACGCCACAGTGTGGAAAATAGTGGGTCTACCCGTCCACCCATAATGCCTGATATCCTCAGCAGCGCTTTGACACAAAGCTATCGCCGTACCTAAAATGCACTAGGTATATCGGTAAATCCCGTACACGAAAAGGTCGATGACTTGGTTTTAAAAGGTGCGCACAGAAACGGCGAAGATAGCCAACTGGCAAGTTGCGGTCCGAAGTCCTGTGGGACGTTGAATGACCTTTCCAAGCCCTGAGTCCAGCGTGGATATCAGATCTGCAAAACAACATCCTAGTCAACAACCTGCAAAAAAATCGTGAAGTCCAGAGGAATGAGTTGGTAGTTTGGCCGTGACGCACTTCACATTGCAGTCAGAACTGACTTGCCTACTAAGGCCTATGTAGTAGGTTCCTAAGTTTGGCAATTGCCTAATTAGGACCATACTTGTAGAACTTCAAAGCTCTGCATTTTCTTGACAATATATTGACGCAATGACGGTCGTAGACAATCCTGGCGATTCTGACGTTGACCGCCTCATAAACACTATACAAGAACTCTCAGCGCAGCTTGCTGATAACCGTGCTGTTGCACACTCTCTTCACTCTGCTGCTGGAGCCGCCAAGGTGCACCCCCTGCAGCCACGTCTCACGGCGATACTAAGCAAGATCCATACAGAACCAGGCCACTCATTCCCAGAGCGGATTTGTATTACGGAGGTGCGCCTTTTACACTTGGTCCTCACCCAATCTTATTCATGCTGTTGAAACAAACCAAGGTTCAACCTCGACAAAACCAAAGGTCTTTGGGATGTGCTCAACTATATCTGCATAGATGCTCACCCTGCTTTTGACTTTCCCAGAGGTGTACGATGCTGAACTTGAACGGATGAACGCTTCACTTGCTGCAGAGAACCAGACATTGCAACACGACAACAAGCAACTTGGCGTTCTGATCCGTGAATACGAGCAGACCCTGGAAAGTGTAATGAGTGCCTTTCGAACGAGAGCTGTAAGTTGCTCAATTTTCCCGTATGCCCTGTTGTATAGCTACTTTATCCACTGCCAGTTCACTAACGACTACCCCTTAGCGCGATGTTCAAGAACATGAACTGGCCCTCATCCGCTACTACGAATCTAAGCTCCTCGCAAAAGAATCTGAGAACCTCTTGCGTACACTCACAATGAGCACTGCTGAGTCTGCATCACTTAATCGTATTTCCAACGCACTACGCAATATGATGCGCATGCTCAATGGCGAGGACGCACCGCCCGCTACAGTGTCATCAAGTGCTGACGTTGCATACAACTCGAATGCAGAGCAGTTTGAGTTCGATGCAGGGAGTTCGAAAGATCCAGCACTTCAGCAGGAGATTGAGCTCGCACGGCTCGAACAGGAGAATGCTTTTTTGAGGCAGATGCTTGGACTTGAGCTGCGCGAATCGGAGTATGGAAGGGATGCATCTGAAAGTATGGGCACGAGTGACCAACACCGAGTACCCATTCCACGGCCGCTCTCGGGGGGACAACAGAAGATGAAATTGGGTGGGGCAACCGGTACTGTTGGACCTTATGGAACATTCAAGCGGAGAATGGGTTGATGTTCGTGAGTTGCAAACTCTTTGAGTTTTTTGAAGCTCTGAAAAACTGTTGTTTGATTTCCCTAGCATACTAGCCCATCATAGGACTGATGATTCATATGACCACATTCCTCTCCCATGCTTAAGACACGAGCACAATGCCGTAGCAAACAACACATTCAATTCTACGTCAACGCTTCCAATCAATGGAAGCACAGTTTACTTACCATCATGGGGCAATCAACGTATAGTGCATTTGTGCTACGACTCACGTGTAGTCGAATACTTTGCAGGTCCGCGGTACATGACGAATCTGCATGTTTATATGCTATGCTTCTCAAGGATTATCAACGTTCACTTCCATTCTGCGAATGCTATCTCCCAACTACTCAACCTTGAGACCACACCTGAGTCAGCCACGAAACGTAAATTGCCCGGACACCTACGATCAGTGCACTCACAAGAAACATCCGTTTGCACTTCGTGATGGATGAGGGAGACCACGATTTACGCAGCCCCATTTATGACAGCACTTCACATGTGGAAGAAATTCAACTTCTCAAAGTATCTGAGGAAATTCCACATTCTTATTCTACACGCGTCCCCTTTCACTGGGCCAACAGAAGATGTGACGGAAGGGTGATACTGACAGATTCGGAAGTAAATTGCATCTCAGGCTGACGGTTGCCCTGGGATAATGTAGTATACTATGTGGCGATTAGTTAGCCACTGCGACCGTGTTCAAGGGTCGGAGGAAAATGGTTGTTGCTATGATTAGGCTCCCCTTTCACATACGTCCCTTTTATAGGGTCATGAAGGTGTCGGACGTTTTCTAACAAGATGACTACAAAGCATTTTCCAAATCGGATGTTGGCATGTTCATCGGGGCGTCAATTGTGACTGAACCTTTCATCTGTCCCCAACCGTGACTAAATGTCATTGAATAGTGCAGATGACCAAGAACGAGAGCCATATTGAAAGAGATGCGAACTGACTATGTCACTAGAACTGGTCATGAAAGTAACAGATCAACACGTAGCACGACGGACTCAACAATAACTGTCTTGTTGGATAAGTTCCAAGGCACTTGGCGACCTGGGCTGAATTGAACATTTGAACGGCTTTGGACAGCTAGTATGTGTACGTCAGTTTCATACTTACACAGGGGTATCACCAACACCGTTGTACCTAACAGTATGGGACGAAGGATCAATCTCCGGGGTGATTTCAACTTCGTTCTCAACCTTTCGAGATGTCGAAAACAGCCAATGACGCGACTGTCGTTAGCCAGAGGGACTGGTCTGCAAGGTGCAATCCTGAAAAAAAAAAATATTGGACGACATGTCCACTGGAAAAAGGGATGGACAAACCAGGGCAAATGCTATAACACACGTGATACGAAAAAGAACTTGTGAAGCCGAACGCAATATACGACCTTATGGAGTCTCACCGCCGCCCGAATCCAAAGGCGATCGTACGGGGGTCGGGCTCCGGACCCTTACTCCCACAAGTAAGGAACCGCTCGGGGCGGAATTCCATAGGGTCGGAGTATACTTGAGGATCGTGCAGCATGAACCTGCCAAGCAACGTGATGTCAAATGGGTGACATTAACTTGACTGAAATACTGTACCAGGCATTGGCTATCACGACGGTGCCCTTTGGAATATAATATCCCTCATGGATGTCATCTTCCGAGACAAGATGAGGAAAGCCTACACCAGGATCAGGGTCTATGCGGATGCAGAACCACGCAGTCTATGCATCACCTAGAGGAGTAACGACGTGCCAGCGAAGGACCTCCTTGACAACAGCTTCGACGAAAGGGAGAGACTCGCGGTCAGCGCATGTAGGGAGGCGATGAGTTCCTATCACGGCATCAATTTCGGCTTGGGCTTTCTTCTGGGATTCTGGAAAAAGTGTCATGGCCAAGAAGAATGCATATATGGTCGCAATGGTCTAATAGAGTATGAGCAAATGGACCCATTTGAACGGACTGACCCCCTCACTGTGTCGACACCGCCTAGTAAATATGAAAGGTGAATAGTGAATAGTAGACAAAGGAGATGGAAAGGGAAATGTACCACCATATAAAGTAGAAGCAGTCCATTTGATAGCGTGATCATCTTCTTCAGTCAGTAATGGTTCATCTAGGAGGACAGACGTGAAGGATTTCGCAGCTACACCTGCTGCCTTACGAAAATTTAATACACGTGCATTGACCTAAAGATAACACACCATCTGCTCCTTTACCCACTGATGCGGCCGATCGACCATTTCTAGGTGTTCCGCCTTCCACTTGCGTGCCGTGGTCTTGAATCCAGCGCCAGGAAACCACTCGGGGACATATTGGACTGTCCAATATTACCGATATTTACCATGTCAATAGAACCGCAACTCACGGATTGGAAGGACATCGACTAGGAAAGCGCCTGGAGCAGTGGACATTGAAAAGATGAGTGCTGCATTCTCAGCAAGTGCGATGAATGGATCGTTATCGTCCTGTACTTGATATCCATGCGAAATGCGAAGAATTACAGAACCAATTGTCCTAGAGCATTTGTTCGGCTCAAATACCAGCAACCAACGCGGGCCCTCACCTACGAATGTGTATGGCAAGCTGTTCAGGATGGTCGTACACCCGTTTCAAAAATTTGTGGGTTTCGAGTTCCTCGATATCCTGATAGGCTCTCATCGCTTGCTGAGTACCTATACAACGGTGCAACTGTCCACGGGATACACGAAGGGCGTCGCCATAAGGAAGGAATGGTACGCTGTATTTGCATCCGACAAGTTCGCCAGACATTGTAAGAACGGGCCTGTCAGCATATATGGAACCCTTTTTATCCAGCATCTGTACAGCGGCTTTGACAGAGTTGAGTACGATGATGTGCTTGCCCAAGATCTCAATATGAGAAACGCCCCCTAAATCAGTCGCAACATGTCACCATGATGAAGGCATTCAATGAGATTTGGTACGCGCCATATTTCGCCCAATCGGCAAAGGTGAGCCACGGTTTGGTGGAGGGCATGTCAAACATGTTACCGATGACTGGGAGTGGTTTGGGGCCGGGAGGGAAGGGAGCGGGGGGCCGTTTGGAAACGGCTCGTCTGGTGAGCCAGACCATGGATCCAGCGAGAAACGCCAGCCAAGCCATCGACGAAAACATGCTGTACTGTTCGCAAGGGGACAGAGGAGGAAAGTGCCAGGGAATAGTTTGAGCAGAGAAACTTATATGCCAATCAGCAACCGGCTTCTCTGGCGGCCAAGCAACGCTCTCATCCTTGCCTTGAATCACCGCTGCTGATTGGCGTGTGCTGGTGGTTTCTTGCAGGAAGGGTTAATTGCTGGCGCATTGAGCAGGTCTCCCCTGAAGTGAGTGCACGCTTCGCGAAGGAAGATGGTCGTTCCTCCAGGTCTCCCCCCAGTTGGCAGTATGCGGTGGTGGAGACTCGAAGTATCTGATCTCACGGTGACCGTGCAGGACCGTCCCATTTACCGGTACATATGTACGGGCTGCGGACACTAGGAAGTTCAAACCAATGGTAATAGGTGTTTGGGGACCCAAATCAGTGCTCGGAGATCGCCGGATAGAGCGAGTCTCAAGATCTCAAGGGACCTTCATCTCATCACAGGGGACCCTTGATCACTATGAACCAGGGAATCCAACCAAGTCGGTCTCGAAACTGTAGTCCAGTGTTCACGGACGCCGAGCTTTGTGTGGTGCTTATGCTCGGAACTTTCCAGTTGTGTGAAACAGGTCAGTCAGATGGTATAATCTCCCGTGAGAGATGCGGCGGGGTAAGCGGCAGCAAATGAATTGCCATGACATACATTGCAAGACTGCGAAGCTTGTTCTATTGTTCGAGTAGAACTATTTATGCCGGTGAGTGTGACTTGACTGGGTTGGCGACGAGGCTCCAAGACAAGGCGGTGTGTGGTGTTAGCCACTAAGATTCGAAAGGCACCTGCTCATTTTGTCCAAGCGGCGAGGGCCTTACTAGTAGGCGCCCTTGGCGTCCGATGAGATCGTTGATCGGATGCCCAAGAAACTCAATGAGAAAAGTATTGCGTGGAGGGGGCCATGGCAACTAGGAAATGCCTATCAACAACATGATAAATCGGCAGAGGGATCTGATAAACCATTCTTGTGAGTGACTCTCGGGCTTAGAACAAGAGCCGGCGCCATGAAAGAGCACCGCAGCATATCAGAGAACTCTGATCGGCCATGGGAAGAGGAGCCCAGCACAGGAATGTGAGGCGGTGAGGAACAAGTCATGGAATGGAATGCAGAGACATGTAATAGGGCAGAGTCAGGGAAGAGACACTAGCCATAATTGAGGGACAGGTCGACTCCGACCAGTCAAGTCAAATCTGTCAACCTTCACTGCAGCCCTCGTCGTCGTCGACGACGCCGTCGCTGCCAGTGAACAGCGTCCTTCTGGGCGCTCCATCTCTGAGTCTCTCTCTCCCCTCCGATCACCATGGCCTCCAGCCCCAGCGAGGCGAGCGAACTGGAATTCGCATTCCCTCCCAGCGGCATCTTCGAGCCCGATCCATCTGGGTCTCGCTCGTCCGACGAGTTCGTCGACGGCGAATGGACAAAGGTGCGTTGCCAGGTCGCTTCTATTCAGTGTATTATTGCCCTTCCCATGCCCACGAAGAAGTCCCTCTCAATTGGAGGGGCCCTTTTTCATTTTCCAAGTCGGTTCCACCTTACTGATGCATGGCTCGTATTTTTGCATGCTGTCCTCGTCCTGCTGCTGCAAACGTGAAACTACAATTTGCACCCGTTTCTCGCGCGCGCTTTGCGTGGTCCCAACATCGCGTGGGTATGCCTCTCGACACTGCCTTCTCGTGATTGGCACTCCTTTTGACCCACCCTCATACTTCTCCTCTGCCAGCTCTGCCTCCAGACCTCCCACCACAGCAACCCCAGCGATCTTGTGGACACCGACAGCCAGCACGAGTCCGCCCCACACCGTAGAGCCTCTCCCATGCCATCCGCCATCCGCTTCTCCCAGCAGTCCCACAAAGAGCACTCTGGCAAGTCGAGGATCGACTCGTGGCTGTCCCGTCGCTCCTCTGTCCACTCTCCCAGCCCTCCTCCGTCCGCCACCCAGTTCAACGTCAACACACACGGACACAGCCATAGCATCAACGCAAAACTCAAGGGCAAGGAGCGCTCCATAGACAGCTCAGAATCAAGCCCGCTGAGCAGCTCCGGCTATGCATATACCTATGGATATGGTCAGTCCCTTCGCCTTTTGTACTTTTCAGTCGATCCGCAGGATCAGAAGCGAACATGCGCCCGATTGGAAATGCCCAACCCTTGTGCCTTCCATTTCGACGCCTAATGTTATGGCTGCCTTTTCGCGCGCGTCGGTCGCGTAGCTCGCACGCGCCCCATGTTATTTCATTGCATCTCACTCACTCGTGTCCTCTTCTTCGCACTCAGGTACTGACCAATTTGTTTCTTCCTTCACGAACACCTCCGCATCATTCACCTCTCAAGAATCGTCATTGCGCATCACTCCCATTCCCCCCTCTCAGGGTCAGCCACGCAAACAACGCGCAAGCATTCTCATTGCCGCTACTGATGCACTCGGACTTCGAAAGAAGCTTGGTTCGGTCTCACGCAAGAAACCCCCTTCTACCCAGATATCCCGCAATAACGGTATACCCGACGTCATTGAAATCAGCGCTCACCATAGCGATTTGTCAGTTACCACCACCGTCGCTGGGACCACTGCACACATGGACAGAGAGCACGAAGAACGCGAGCGCTTGAGAGGCGCCGCAGCCCAGTCCATAGGCATCGACCCCGACTTGCTGCATCAGCCCCGCAGGTCCCATAGTCTCTCATCTTGCGGTTCCTCAGAGCCACAGGAGTTCCCCCCATTTCCTGCAACATTTGGTGCTCTCCGCTCGGTCACCCAGATGTCGGCAACGTTCCCCAAGTACAGCCCAGCGTCGTCGCTACTTGTATATGCGCTCGCCAAACAGTGGAAATACCGAACGCTCGTCCTCACATCACATGCCACCGGCCACAGGACCCACGTTCATTTGTTCAAAGGGGCATCACCAGGCGAGATAGAGATAGAGAGGCTGGAAATCACCGAACACAGCGCCATGTTCGTCGTTGATGAGGAGGTCGGCGGCAGAAGACGCGTGATCAAACTGGTAGGGAAAGATGTCGGCATGAAGAAAAGCGGTAGCACCGCCAACAACAGCAACAGCACTGGCGGGACTTCAGAGGACCCCTTCCGCGCGATGTGGCACTTCCAGATCACTGACCCCGCCGAGTCCCAGCGCTGGATAGCATCCATCAAGAATGCTGTGTTGAGCAAGAGGTAGTTTGATAGCCTTTCCGTTTGATGAACACTCGTTTAACGGTCTGAAACAGATCACTTCGTGCTGGACTCGGACTTCCGGTGTCCAATGGCACATATGGTCCAAGGGGCGACATGGATGTCATGCTCTCCATGCGAATGCAAGGGATGATTTCGCCACAGCCTCCAAAGAAGGCCTCGGTCTCAGCCTCGTCCAAAACATCTTCGCCATCGCCCCCTCCATCTCTCCGCTCACTTGCCGTAAATATGCCGTCTTTACCCGCTGCTTCGGGCTTCAAGAACTTATTTCCCGGGTCTCGATCTCGATCGCCCTCCCTAGATGCATCGCACTCCCCAGTAGTTCCACAGAGTCATGCAGAGGAGTCATTTGGCGTGATGGGGACCAGCCTCCTGACGATGTTCCGCGGGAATACAGGATCGGACACGAGCTCCTCACCGTCACTCTCACTCCCCCTCCCGCTCCCACACGCCCAGAAGCAAGGGTCGCCTGCAGCGAGCATTCGCTCTGCGAGCACCACAGTGGCCCTACCTGCGGATTTGAGGATCACAAAAGATCGTGATATTCATGGGTCGCCCCCGTCGAGCCCCATGCCGGGTCCTATGGCCCCTCCGATTACATTTCAGTCGATCACAGGCACGGTTCCGCTATCCCTTCTGCCTCCTCCGCGCAGGCTCAGGTGTACTCTAACGGCTCCAATTCCTATTCCTATAAAGCAGGAGGGTCGAGACGGACTATACAAGCACCCCAACGGCAATCGCAGCGTGGCGGGCAGCTTTGGAATTCGGCCGGCAGAGAGCTTAGAACCACCACCGCCACTACCTCCAATGCCAGGCATCGGAGTTGTACCACCCGGTGCAGATGAGCCGAGGCGTATTCTTTCTGGAGAATTTACTGCGCCACCGCTACCAGATGCCGATCCATCTCGCAGCTCTTCGTCCGTTGTCAACTTGCAGCCCGTTTCCCCAGTCGTGTCGGCCGTGCTTCCTCTATCCCCCGAATCGCCTCCCCCCAGTGCAGGAAACGGGATGCTTGAGGTGCCTGCAACCCCCGAATCGCGTTCTCGCAGCTCGTCGACGTCTAAACGCTGGTCCAGGATGGCCACCTCGCTCCCACAGCGTCCGGATCCACCCTCGGGTCCTCCGCCATCAATTCCAGCCGAGGCTCCACCGGCGCTGCAGCTGCACGTACCCCACCCGTACGCAGCAGACGGACCGCCAAGTACCACGTCGTCCAACTCCCGCACGGATACAAGCCTCCAGAGCACATCGTCGCCCGCACCAAGCTTTTGGAAGCGTGTATCTAGCTCTTCTGCGTACAGCGTGGAATCTTGGAGCACATCAGGGTCGAGGGCTGTTGCAGAGCCGACGACTACTCTCGGTTCCCCGACCACGTCTCTGTCACCTCCTACTAATGTGGTAGCACCGGACCCACCATCACGGTCGATGTCGTTGGATGTCCCAAGAATGACTCAACCGGCAAGCAAGGTTGCAGCCGCCAAGCGTCGATCAATGCCGCCGCCACGGCCTGCTCCTACACACGCACCTCCGCCTGCCCCGGTTGCATCTCTGTTACCACCACTGAAACCTTCTTCTGCTCCGCAGCCACAAAAATTATTCCGGACCTCGGTTGCACAACGGGCTTTGCGGCTTTCTCTGACGTCACCCAAACCGCCGCCTTCGTCAGGCCTTCCTCCGCGGCCAGACGAGCTGGGCTTTGTACCGGGACATCGTCGGAGCTCAAGCAACAGCACGATCGAAGTGGGACGGCGATCATCAGAGCTACCGGCTATTCCAGGTTCACCGCCTCGCTCTCCGTCACGTACGGCGACCCCGAACCAGCAACGACCTTCTTCATCGGCCTCGGTACGCAGCGTGTCTCTCAAACAGCGCCTTCGGATCTTGGGTGGCCCATCTACTGCTTCGTCATTATCGCCATCTGCTAGATCGATCCCCTCCCCACCGACGCCATCCCAGCATCACACCCCAATTCACGTTCCAGCTTCCCATACCCAAGCTATCACTCTAGATTTCGACAACGACAACGACAACGACAACGACCCATCCATACCCTCGCATGACCAACCCGAACCACGCCGGCCTCCGTTTGGTCTGGGAGAACACATCATGATCATCCGCAATGATCCCAGCTTCCTTTCGCTTTCCACACCCGATTCCCCCACCATCCCCAGGCCTCCGCCGCGCAGTCCCTTCCGGCCTGGCCCCATCGGCCCCACGACTCCAGGCACGCCCATATTCGAGGGTGAATTTGAATTCATGTCGCTCTCCCCGCCACCGCCTCGCAGGGGCTCGAAACAGCTCTCTGTCACGGTCGTGCACGCGGAGAAAGGTGCTGGTTCTGACCTCCCGGCAGTGAGTGAGACCGAATCATCCAATCTTGAGGGAAGCACGCCTGCGGCGTTGGCCGCACGTGCATCGGTGGTGTCTCTCGGATTCATCACGAGGTAGTAGACGAATGTGTTGTTTTTTGTTTCCATGTTTCTGTTTTTTTATACTTCTGGTCGTCTGTGCTACTACGTTCCTGGGGTACTGGGGCTGTTGTTCGATTCTTGTCATGCTTTGACCTACTATGCCCGTGTTCATTTGCTATGGATTTCTCGACTGTTTCCTTGCTATACCTTACACCCACAATTGTGTGTATTCTTATCCCCCTCTATTATGAGATTATGAAGGTAACATTGCTAAGCAACTAACTTTTACATGGGAATACAGTAGCGAAAGCGGCATTGTTTATAATAAATCACGCAAAACTGTTCTCCACGTCGGCGCTGTCATCGCCCTGTTCCATGTTTGCAAACTGAAAATATCGATCAGGATCGGAGAGTGATGCCAAGAAACGAGGTAACTCACCGTCAAGAATGCAGCAGGCCGATGTTCTTCGGCCCAGAACAACAGCGGAGTGTCCAACGTCATCGAGAACGGCAAGTTGGCCGACCAGAGCTGAGTAAGTCCAATCCCGTAGTTCCAAACCTTGCCCTCGGGAACAAGAGTCATGCCAAAGATACGGTCGGACAACAGGAGCTGAACCCTTTCAGACATGTTGGGGTTAAAGCCTGTGGGATTGGCCGAGTTGTCCATATTTTTGCGGCCCCACTCAAATCCAGGTACCGTGAGGGAATATGAAGATAGTGAGACGGAGCCTGGCGTGAACGAAGCAGTGATACATATCGATGATGGACCCCATTCAGAGTGCTCAGCCATCAATTTAGCATGTGTCGTAACATCGGTGGGTGAGAGGTGGCTAAGCTCAAGCGCCTGAGTCTTGATCCACCCAAGAGGCTCAAGGTCTTTTAACAAGAAGTCGTCCCTGGGAAGCTGCGAGGGAAGTTCGATGGTGTTGTTGCTTCCGCGCTGAGGTGGCCAAGCTATTGCCTTGATTTCTTTGACTTGTTTGTTGTCGGGAGGGGAAACTCCATACAGGAACGCAGCCACCTGGGTCCGAAGGTCTGCAGCGGTAATGAAGGCGCGCAGAACGTTCTTCGGCAGGACATATGTGTAAGATCCAGCGTCGTCTTTCACGTCATCATTGGACACGTAAATGTACTGTAGGCGAAGAGAGAGATGTGTAGCGGAGATTGCACGGACACGCCAGTCCGACTTGCTGCTGAAGACCTGTTGTTCGTAATTGGTCGTTGTGACAGTCTGTATGGTGTCACCGTGGACGTTAGTCGTTTGACTACGGAAAGGTATTAATTTTACTCGAAGATGTGGCATGCATCAACTTACGTCTGAATGGCGGTGACCTGGCCCTGTGCCTCTGTGCTCTTCTCAAGTTCCGCCATTTGCTGTCGTTGCACTGAGGGTGCGACGATTTCCTGACCAAGGATGATGTCACGAATCTCACTGGCGGTTAGCGAAGCGATATTGACGTTGTTGCGCTTGCCGAAATCCTATGTACACTGTCAATACGACTGTTGCATGCTAAGGATGAATCAACTCACAGCCAAGATGAGATCCTTCATTGCAACCTCAACCTTGATCCACTCCTCGTCAGAAAGTGATGGCCACACAAAGTGAGGCTCTGTGATTGTGTTCTTATCTGGGTGTAGGATAACTTTGGCCTTTTCATTGTTGACGTGTAAACCGCGAAGTAATAGGATGAGACGAGAAAACGCAGTATAACTGGAGATAGACTTCAGCCAATCATCGTACAGACTGAACAGAACCATCTGAGGTTGTGTGGCGCGCTACAAGAATCGACTTAGAAAGACGGCACCAGGGTTGGTAATGGAGCACCTACCAGAATTAGGTCACCGAACTTTTCCATCTTCATACAGGCTTGGAACGGGAGTTGAAGCTCGCTACCCTTGATGACGATGTTGGGGAAGTCGAGCAAGTGGACCTCAAGGGGATCTACATATTCATTTCGAATGGTTACATGGAGAATGATGAAGCACGTTAAACATGAAACGCACCCAACATGCCCTTACGAGTCACAATGACCTGCTTAGGCTGCTCTTCGACGGGCAACGAACGGACCAAGGCAGCAACTTCTTCGGCGGTCTTCCATTTTGCGAGCTGTCCAAGACGCTTCTGGCCCGCCCAGACGCTAGTATGAATGACCTTCAAAAACAACTGGCCAGATCTCGGGTTAAATATGAAGATAGCACCGTCTGAAAAAAGTATTTAAAACCTTAACACGATAATTCTTATGTAGGCGGAACACTTACTGATAGGCTTGGTGGTCAAGTTACCCTCAAATGTCTTGTGGATGGTGACACGGTAGACATTGGTGTCATCCACGAACCCTACGAGTTGATTAATATCCGGTTGATATTTGTACATATATATGGACTGGGGCGCTTACATATGATTTGATTAGAGAACAGTTCGGAGTAGTTCTGGCTATTCAGGTACGGTTCCGTCGGCTCTGAAGAATATAGCTGGAGACCCTTCCGGATGCGCTCTCGCAAAACATGACAAGCAGGGTTTGCCTTCATAATTTTTGTCATGGCTTGTTGGATCAAAGGCTTCATGCCAGGGAACCAGTTGCCATACGCTGACCAGAGGTTGTACGCGAGATCCATGCCAATCATAACACCTGTGGGGGACGGGTAGATACTCATAGAGTCCGAAACCTGACAGGTAAGATAGATAGAAAGTCAGTAGATGGGATACGAGAACGAAACAGTACACGTACATAGTCCAAGAACTTCGCGCGTGTATATCGCTCGATATCATGTGAGTCGAAGTCACCCCAACGAAGCTGGACGTCGATCCAGTATTTGTTACTCGTCGTACCGTCCAGAACATCCTTATTCTAGTACAGGAAATTCACATCAGCTCGATTTGAGGAAATGGAAAGCAAAGGAAAGAACGTACATCGGTGACCAAGGAAGGTCGAGTTATATTCCACTTGTAAGCCGAGAATAACAAGATGTCAGCGCAGGACGAATTCATTTTGTAACTCTTTCGGGGATGGATCGTTTCTTTTTGAACCGTCTCGATCTGCAAAGGCTCGAGTTCTTGATCAAACACTTGACACAAGTCCATGACGACGCTCTCGTGAACTATGGGTATCGCTCAGAGAGAATCCGCGTTATGTGCTAAGAATCGACTTACTTTTCTGCCACAAATGGGCTCGGAAGATCTGGATTAAACTGATCTTGAGGGTAGGGATCTTGCCGTGCATGAAGATACCAGTCAAGTCAAGTTGTACCTGGAAACCGACGTAGACGTTCGCTCGATTGATCGTCGGGCTCCACCACAACGTGAAACGACGGTTAGGAATTTGGTTGAGACCCGAGCGTTGCGCGTTGGTAAGCTTCTTGTATCGCATAGACTCTTCGAAACCGGACGCCTTCTCCCAGAAAAGACCCTCCCACGTCGGGAAGTACGTTCCCTTGAACAACGTGTGCTCCAAGATACCTTCCACACCACCCAACGCTGCGATGACGTCGACACGATAGTTGTTGAGCTGCCACAGTTTACCGTCATGACGTTGCGACGTCCACCAGAATGGGTTACTGTGATTGACTTTGGTCAAACAGGCACAAAACAGATAAGATAGAAGACTCACTGTTTAAGTAGCTGGTACTGTTTCCAGTCCGTGCGCACACGCCAGCCGCGATCATAAGCAAGACTAAAGAACCCGTTAGTTGAGGATCACAACAAAGAACCCGAATAGACCTACGTGTGACGATCCTTCTGGAAGAGAGTATTGATACGTGGGATACCCCTGTCCCAGCTATCCTCCAGATCCTCAAGAGTAAGACGCCGGTTTTGTGCATTCGCCTCCTTGCGTTTCATCGAGTACTCCGACCAAACACGAGCAGAGTCCAAGAACTCGGCTTCCCATGGCTGGAGATATCGGTACAAATTTGGAATAAGTTGATCCTCATCATGAGACATCCCAGCGCGGAAGTGAGTAACTATGAAACGAAACCATGAGTAATCGCCATGGAGTAAAAGAGAACCGACCTCCAACATCCGTCTGCTTTGACCACCGTAAATCACTCTGAGGGATAAGGACGTGGCCCATAGATAACATCCCGAGACCGCCCAATTCCTTCGGTGTGTAGAAGACGACTGGTGGGAAACGTGATGGCATCTTACTGTTCAAACCGATCTTTACACGCGTCTGAATCTTGTTTTCGGCTTTGACAAGGGCATCCAAAAGTTCATTTGTATGGATGACGGCTTCGCGGTAGTACGTCATAAGCCCAATCAACGCAGTGTTCCACTTATTGACAATCTTGGAGAACGTCGTCGAACCCGAACTCATGAGGACTTGGCGGATACGGTTGTTGAACTGCTGGATACCTGGATGGGAACACATATTAGTAAGGGGCATTGATGCTCATCCAACTGGATAATAATTCACCGTCATCCGAAACACGCAAGAATGCCTGGGCTGTCCGCTCCTTCGTCTGCTCGTTCGTGAGATTCCAAACAGCGTCCTTCAGCGAGAACTGTTCTCCACCCAGGGTTCTAATTTTCGGCAAAATGCGAATCTCGAAACCAGACATCGAAAACAGGAGCTGTGGGTTATCCTTGGAGTAGACGCTGACAAAGGTGTCCTCCCATTCGATCGTGGTTAAAGACCTAGGTAGGCTTTGCTTGACGTTCCAGAATACCGCTCTCCCAAGATTTACATCGTGCTTGATAAGTCTCATGCGGCAATCCCGAGGCCAGCAACGCTTGTTATTGTATCCAATGACGTTGTTGTTGGTAGGATCGGGGTTCGCACTCAGGTATCGCTGAATAAGATCACGCGCTTCATCTGCAGTGAAGCGGAAAAGAACATGGAGCCGATCGACGTAGCGAGAGTACAGACGGATGGGGTGGCGAGTCTCCGTAGCAGAATCGCGATATTGCAAAAAATTATTGGGCATTTGCGGTGGCCCAGCCATCTCGCTAGCTCGCTGGAGACCAAGGACGAGAAGATCCAGTACGAGACCGTAATATTGAAAGACGAAGGCGGAGAATTGCAGACCACGGATAAGGCCATATGCGTTAGTGTGCGCCATGTCCTTGTAAGTTAGGACGGTATTGTTTTTCGCTGTGATGTAATCCGCCAAATTGTGGTCCATAATCAAGCGGAGTAAACGGTTGAGAAGCGTCAGGTCGATCTTGTCGTACACCTTGGAAAACACAGTTTCCATCATGACAACGCATTCACCCTCGCTGGTCTCCCAGACGTCAGTAAGGTTGTTGATGCCTTGACACCACTGTGAAAAAAAAAACAAGTAAATATTACCGCTGTGAATAAGTATGGATAAGTACTAACCTTATATACGAGAAGTGGAGGAGGCTCTGTATCCGCAGGTTTGATCCATGCAGGGAAAAGGCCTCGCTTGTCGGCCTCGAAGAATAGAAATTGGTCGAGATACTGTAAAAGTCATGAGCGGGGAAAGTTCAGAGCAAGATAAAATAAAGCTGACCGCATCGGTGATCTTCTCCACTGGCTCAATATCATAGCAAGGAATGAGTTTGTCATAGGTGTCGAAAAACTCGATACCAGACTCCTTGAACGCACGCTGGGTCAAGAGCAGACGCTTGATACGTGACAGACCTAAATAAATCGTATAAACCGAGCTCATTGCCAAATAAACGACAAAAGCTTACATTTGTGTGGGTTGTCATATGCTTGCTTGATGAGTGCCAGTTCCTCGCATTGCGACTGATTAAGGCGGCCCTTGACCGAGTACGCCTCTTTAAGCTTTTCAAGAGCCAAGACGAGCAGTTTGGTGTCGTGCTTGTATGACAGCGGTCTGCAAAGACGATAAGAAAAGGACTAGTTAAGGGAATAAAAGTAGGTCTTACGGGAATGGAATAGGCGCAAACTTTCGGCTTTCAAGCCAGTGGACGGTGGCCGTGTAAATTGCGACGGCCTCTTCGGCGCTGACGTACGGTCCATCCTTGAGATAGCCGTGCTGCCTCTCTTGTTCAGCTTTCAAGTAAAGACCTAAATAATACATTCAAAAGAGGGCTACGGAGGAGATAGTATTTTACTTACGGGTGAGACGGCCCAAGTTCTTCTTCACGACTGCCTTGTCGACAGTGGCACCACGCCGAATACGCTCCCGGTTATAATGGGCAACGCTGACCCACCAATCTGCCTTGTTCTTCACATATCGCAAGATGATGTTTTCAATGGCAGTGGGCATGCCTGGAACCTTCCATGGAATGTTAGCCTTCCAACATCGCCAAGCTTCCGATAAATGTTGCAGGATCGTCTTTGCTTTGTTTTGCTTGATGGACTCTGGCATCATGTCCAAAATATCGTGCATGACAGCCGCGCGAAGTTCGAGGTCGTAGTGCGATTCCACGCGCTGCTTCGTAACCGTTTTGGCGATACCTTTACTATTGCGTCCTTCAAATTGTCGAGCGAGGAGGTTGCCCAACCAACGCTCAAGAAGGGGAACAATGCCACGCATAAAAAACAGCCAAACGCGCCATCCAGGTGCCCAGAAACCACAACCAGGGCCCTTGCCGACTGGACCAGTATTGAAACGATAGTAGATCAGATGCTTTAGATCCTTCGTCATGCGAACTTGTCTCATCAACTGCAAGTCGTGTGAACTGAGAAGGCGCGGTCACGAGAGTAATAAACCAACCTTGTACTTGTACCTGTACATACCAGTCAAAGCACCAATATGACCAAAGATATATTGCAGTGCATCAGCAAGTTGGAATGCGTCAACGTTTCCAAGACGATATTGGACGTGGGCATCGACAACAAGCTTGGTAAGACGCAAAATTTCGCGGCACAAATGAAACGCATTTCCAAAACGAGACTTTTTCCGCTCTTTCGTTGTAAGGGTCTTGACAGGCTTCAAGTTCATGTTGTAATCGAGATGGAGGTAGTTCAAGTTCTATGGAATGGATGCATAAGCGTACTGAATATAGAACGACAATAAATATATACCTTGCGATGGATCAACAGGTTGAGCATGTTGTAACCCTGCCTGCAAACCTGCAAACCAGCCTCGACCCAATCCAAACGCGTTGTTTGAAAGAATTTGGTCGCCTTCAGTTGACGGAAGAGATTTTTCCTCGTCATAGCCTTCTCCGAGCGGGTCTTGAGCTCGTTCAGAACGAAGCATTTGAGAAGCTTCTGATACGAGACCCGGACCTTGACAGGTTGACCCGGAGGGCAATGTTCAATGTACCAGTTCTTCACCAATGGCACGTCCTGTGCACGTCGCATCCGTCCCGAACGACGATTGTACGGGTCAGGCGCCCACCAGAGCGCGATACCTTCGGCAGTCAGCTCGTTCTCCAAAGGTTTGTCGGTGAGGAACGGTTCGACCTCTTCCGGGAGCTCAAAGTCATCGTCATCTGCGTCACTGGGGCCAAATATGATGTCTTCATGGGAGACAAGCGGAACATTCTTTGCTGTCATTCCGCGGAGGGAAATGGGGTTGATCAAAGGATCAAAGTAGAATGCCGGGAGATCGGGGTCGTCCGTACGGATATAGACGTTCTTCGGATGATGGTATGGCGATAAATGGACAGACCTTGGGAGCGAGTTGTACAAGTGAGGGAAAGCGACTCTGTATTCCGTACGAATTTGTTGTCGAATGATAACCTTGTTGATATCGTTGAACTCGTTCCAGTCCTCATCAAACGTATCCATGTCACGATAAAGGGGCTCAAACTTTGGTCCCCCTGGAATGGCCATGTTCAATGCCTTGGCGGTGAAGAATGACTTTTTGTCGAAAAGGTAGCTGGCATTGTTGTCGGGTCTGTCAGAGAGTAGAGTGCGCCCTAGGCGGTACAAGTTAGCCATGACAGGGAGGGTAAGCGACCAATAGCGGTAGGAAGGACCATTGACTGCGGGAGTGTCGATCAACGGCTTAGGGTCATAGAACCAGTCAACGATAGATGCATCTTCATCCGAGTCAAGCTCTAACTGAATGGCTTCCAAAGGTTCGACATCCAAGACGTTGTCACCGTAATCGAGAGGAGGCTCTTCGTCATCGAATGGCGGGAAGCGCATACGTTTGAAATGCCTGCGGTCGCGCTTTTCTCGACGCATAGCGAGCCACATTGTACTCCACTGAGCATGATATACAGGCTCGATGACGCGGGGGATCTCGTTTACGAATGTGATAGCACCTGTGATGTGGTATAGAACAGGAACTTCGCGGACTTGCTCCCATGGATAAGGGATGTTTTCAAGCAATTTCATTACGGCGTGAGGCACGTACTTGAGTGCACCAAGATGGACACGCTTGTCGTTGCGGAATTTGCGGTTGCTCATGTCACCATGGTCCTTGATGATTTTGCGCACATGTTCGGGAGGTAAGTCCTGCAAAAGGAATGAAAATTCGAATTATATGTGCACCAGAGCACACACCTGTTTCCCCATGTCGATGTAGCCACCTTTGCGTTTCTCGCCGTACCTCTTTTTCTGCATTGAGACCCATTTTTGCGACTTCTGCGCGAGCATTTCTGGGGTCATGCGCGAGCCCGAAGCCTGACTGAAGCCTGGTTGTATAGGCATGCCTGGGGGTAGAGGGGGCATGCCGGGGGGTGGGGGCGGCATACCTGGGGGTGGACGAGGAAACCCAGCGCTCATCGTCGTCGACAGTGAAAGAGAGTAACACACTTACTAACCCAGCTTCAACACTCATTCAAACCCCGAACCTTAGTCAGCAAGTCTCAAAGCAGAAGTTGGCGATTCTGTTGACTTCGTCGTTCTCTTCGCCGTTCTCCCTTCCTCGTCATCGAAATGGTCAGTCTTGTTTAATTCTGGTTCAAGATCGGAATCTTCGGAAGTCGTATGTGGATGGGCAGCCCGGGTCACCTGCTTCTCCGGTCGCGGTTTTATGGACTCACTTACCAAGCAGCAGCGGTACACGGTTTTGGAGGTTTGGAAGACCTGAATGCATAGCATTTTCCATCACATTTTAACTTCCAGGTGACAGGAATGTTGGATGTTGATGTCTCCCGTGAGAAACATTCAAGCAACATTCCTGTCGTCCTCGTCTTGTGTTCTGTTATCCCCATTGGCATATCGTGGCCGCTGTCCTCATCAGCAACGCAGCACATATATTTCCACGTACTGAACGAGCGAAACGCAGATCTACAGGGATCCTGTACAAGCTTGTTGGGACAAATCACTACATCGTCTGGTGGCCCTATCGAATAGCTTAGCCAATAAGTAATCGGCGACCATCTGATGGACTTACCTTCTGTACTCTTATTTAATGAATTCGGTGAGTTTTGGTATGTAGAATAATTCTTCGCGAGGTGCTGGTGGAGATGCTCCCTATAGCAACCGATTCCTGCAAGTCTTGCTACAGATAAATGACGAATTTGTTCCCTCGAGGGCTTGCGATATCTCTCGACCCGCCAGGAAACCCGCACACAGCATCGATATATAGGGTGCGTGAACTTGTCGTCCGCTAATCCTTGTCTATAAATTGCCTTCAACGTCCTTCGTACCTCAGGTAAGTTGGCCTTGGAAGTGCGCTAGCCTGCAGTGTATTGGGTGCACCACTGTAGCTCACAGGAAGCACCATGCAGATAATATACTGAGTCAAGTTACACGGTTCTGATTGTCGATCTTCGGCATTCGGAGGAGTATAGTCCAACCAATGTTCTCCAGTTAAATCTTCTGATGCTTCTCGTGCCAGATTGAATGTAGATTCGTAATGTACACATGTCAAAGCATAAGTCCGTATCATTGTAATCATAACTCGTAAAAACGCTGCGTGCACGATGAATCCTAGCCACGAACTCAGTTATAAATCAGAAGCGGTAACAGCCTGTCGCCTTATCAGTGTCCCAAAGCTTGTCGAAGGACCGGACACATACCTGTCAGCATTAAAAAGAAAATTATTTGCCACGTCTTCGCCCTCCAAGAACCGCATCGGATAGACCACTACGAATCAGTCAGTTCCGGTCTTCCTCACAAAGCACAGTTTGATTTCACACCTAAATGCCCACGCGTCTCCTTCAGTAAATTTTCCATCTCCTCCATCTCTCTCATATCGAACGGTGAGTTACGGGTAGACTTCACCCTCCGAGGGCCCTTCTCTGAATCCTGGTTGTTCGAAGGTGATTCGCTACCGCTATTGTTGTCTCCCCTCTTCCCCTGCAGGCTTTCTTTGCTCGCCTGACCCTTGTCTAAACCCTGGTACGGCAGGCCAAGCAAACTCTCCTCGGCTACGCCGGATGGTGCTCGCGACACAGGCACTGGTGTGCGTCTGTCCTTGAACTACCGGGTGGATAATGAGTTTGGATTATACAAAATTATTGCGGATTCTCACCGGTTTCGTGAAACGCCCATGATGAGCAATAAACTCCGTGTACTGCTTCCAGGTAGTGATCATGTCGTCAGGTACCGCATGGAACACTTGTCGATATATTTCGGTCTGTTGCTCACAAGTCAGCACGCAGAATAGCACAGAATCGATCGACGCAGACATTATGCACAGCACATGCAACCCACACGCTTTTCCAGAATCCATCACAAATCGGGTCTTCGAAACCATCGGGATCAACAATGGGTGTCGGGGTAGACAATGTCCATATTCTGTTTGCTGGTTTCCCCGCGAAATGCCTTCGCGAGGTTGATCTTCCACGTGTTAAGTTCTCCTCACTCACGTCATGAACACCAGGTTGCATATGTGAAGATTCTTTGTGGGAAGAAGTACTCTTCGATGGGCTGACAGGCTCCCCATGAGCCCGTACGCCCGCGGTGAGCGCGTCAGTCGACTCGACATCATCCTTTGACCTGGGATCGTGCTTCTGGTCTTGTCCAGGTGAAGGCAACGACCGGCTGTCGATGATAGGATTCTCTTCAAGTGTCAACACCATCGAATTGCGGGAGCCCGATTCTTGACAATCGGAAGTCGTTTGTTCATCCCGCATTGCTTCCACTGACTTCCCAGCCTCTGGCGCATTCTTCTGTGTTTCCGACATAGCCATTTCAGTTTTGGAAGCATCACGCGAGTCTATCACCCCCTCACATGTCAGAATACATACATTATTCAGCGAATGGGCCGCCACCAACCTTGCCCTACTTCATCTTGTAAGTCTTTCACAACATTACATGCTAGCGCCTCATCCTTGAACTGGGACACATCTTGCGTGCTCTGTTCTTGCTCTACTTCTTGTTCACGTCTTGGGCTAGCTGGCCGCCGCTCAGACAGAGCGTCAACATCAACACCAACATGCTCCTGCATGAGCCGCACGCGCAGTGAATGCGCAAAGCGGCCAACTTTGAATGGATGCCCTGCCATCGTGCTGGGTACGATTAGACCTCAGGACATCGGAGATGATGTGGGTGATCTCACCCGTTGATCATGTCAGTATCGCGAATGATTGCAGCAATCTCAGAGTCCCGATCTCCACGCTGTGAACGCTCATTGACGTTGGCGCTTCCAATGATAGCTAGCCTATCATCAACGATACAAACCTTGCTCGTCAATGAGTAAAACACAGGGCAGTTGAGGACACTGAATAATACCTTCCCATGAATATAAACCTGACATATGCGTCAGCCACCTGAATAAACACATGATATATGATTGCTTACAATCTCAGTCGTAAGAGCACTGTTACGAAGCTTCCCCCAGTTCCTCAACGAAAAGACTGATATATAGTCGCTGGGCTACACGCAAGTATTAGGGTGATCGCAATCAAATCCCCTTCGTCGGCGTACATTGATATGCTCCTTGAGGAGGCGCCCATATATCGAGTTAGGCCCACGGAACAGACTGCGGTTCTGACACTCGACAATAATCCGTATCTATGTGTGGCATAAGTGACACGAAAGTATATTAACAGGCGCGTAGACTTACCGCACTTGCGTCACTGTGCTCTACAGGGAAAGGAAACCCAGGCAATAAAGGGATGATGATGCAGCATTTCCAAGGAGTCCCTTCCCGGTGCGCACGGATGATCCGCTGTACGATTGCATCTCCGATTCTGTTCTCGATCTTGACGTCATTTACAGTAGTGCTTCCGGCTGATGTTAGTATTTGGTGCGTACGAACACGAGAAGCACTTACGACGTAATGAAAAATTGATTTTCTATATAAACGAAGTGCTGTGACTCCTGGATGGCTGCAAGGCTAAGTAAGGCAAGTGTTAACTCGAATGGTGACATGCACCCACCATCCACGTATGCATTTTGAATCGACTGTTCAACTCGGTTGAGGGTACCAAGCGACCATGGTCCAGCAGAACGGCAGATCTGCATCTCACACGTCCCCGTTAAACCCATGGTAGCCAGCTCGCTCTCCTTGAACTCAGGAGGAGGTAGCAAAAATGGCATAAGCCTCGAGTGATTCTTTGGGGTGCTCAGTAACAAGTGTTAATGCAAATTTCCTGATTCGCACCTTGATCCTCAGTAGATGGTTCCATCTGTCGACCTCGATTCAGTAAATCCTTGCGACGCATACAAACATGATACCTTTGCACGAAATGCCTGGCAAGATCTCTCGCAGGTTGGCCAACGACCTGTATCCCTACATCATGCCATGGCATTCTCGGGACCTTGACGCGATCGTACATATCTTCTTCCGGCTTATGCAAAGTATGAAAGTCGATCACTCGTGGGTTGCTGTAGTCCTTGCCTTTAAGTTTCGTTCGATAAGTTTACTCTAACATGAACCACCGGGGACTTACCCGGCCAAATCTCAACCTTGCTCGGGTTCAATTCCGAGTCATCAACAAGGACATGCTGAGGGGTATCCCATCTGATAAATATAAATCGTAAAGTCCGACTCCTGTATCATGTGCAAGTTACCGACCTTCCAAAACAGAGATCAATGCCACCCATAAATGCGATCGTTTGGTCAATCACACAGAGTTTCTCGTGCTGAAGCAACAGGTTTCTCAGAAAGGCCCATGTCATTCACAAATATTGACTCACATGGGCCCAACAGAACGTCCCAGTTTGAAAATGAGAAGGGGAGCGTTGGATCATGATATTCTCATGAAGTGACGCTAGTTTTTGCTTTGTATAACTGCATTGCAGATGCATCAGGATTGAGCTACAAAAGGAACCGAATCACAAACTTGCTGTCCGTTGGTGTTGTCTTGCTTGATACTTCCTGGCTAATCACACCCCGATCAGCGAAGAACTGGTCCATACAAAAGAGACTTACTACAAGATAATAAATATCTTTACACCATCTCTTGCTTTTCGCTCCAGAAGTTTGTCCAACCGGTATTTCGGCTTATTCGGGCGGCGCAGCTGGAGCTCTTCAAGGCATTACTGATGCAGTTAAAATCCTTCTACCATCCATTGCACTTACCCGGAGAAAGCCACCAATCATGGATATAGATTGTTTCTCGTGCCATCACAAGCGCCCTGGAAAGGTTCCACATGTAGTCGCGCTAGCCAAAATGAGGTGCAGGTCAGATCAAATCAAAAGGAGTGGAATATCAACAACAAAGTGCGCACCCCATCCACGAGCCATTGAGTCGCCACATTCATCCGCACAGGGGCAAAACTATCATACCGATTTTTGGCAACCCAAGGTGAAGAGTCTTTAGCTTTATCCAGCGCCGTAATCCACTGCAACATCTGGCGCTGCATTCAGACCCATATATCAGCCCAGCCCAATCGGCCTCGTAGGTTCACCTACTTGGTTCCGCACAGACAATTTCAGTTTCATCTGTGAATTTTGTATGTAAAAGGTATGATGCGATAGTTCTTGTGACCGTTTTTTCCGTTTCTGCCTTTCGTTCTCAGGCAGTGCTTCTTGTTCTCTGTCGTCTGTGTCCGTCGCCAATGGGTCTTGATTCGTAGAGGGGTCAATGATCCCCGGAGGTGAACGCAGAAATTGTGAAGGAATAGAACCCCCCGACAAAACGGAATCTCGTCCCCTGCGCGATTGACTGGGAGCATTAAGTTCTTCCAGGTTTGTGTTTCTGGTGTTGGAGGAAAACTGCCCTATGCAAAGAACACGCGAGAGTCGACTTTTGAATGAATCCCTAAAAGACAAAGAATTCCCTTCCTGCCCTGGGGTATGTTGGTCACGCTCCTCAACATGACGGGCTTCGGAAAGGAGAAAGGTCAAAGGCTTTCTATAGGGTCTCCGGGGTTGGATGATTTTGAAGTCGGAGTCAAGAAGAAAAACATCCCAAACAGTCGTCTAAAAGGCATATCAAGCACAGACGGAGCAAGGAGCCGGTGGACAAACCTCTCCTGGATCCTCGACTATGACCAAGTAACTTTCGCGCACAGAACACCAACGTAATTCCTTCCGTGCATTTCTGCCGGTCGATCTACGGCCTATTCCTGCGCCGTTTCCAGTCGATTCGATGCGCAAGAACCCTGCTTTATATTGCAAACCACCCGACGGAGCGAGGGCTATAAATAAGTCACTGATCTCCAGAAAACCTGAAAGCCTATTCGCAGAAGGATGAAACATCTTATAATTGGTGGGTTAAGGACGATCACTATCTTAAAGGATGTACATACCACTGCCCGAATAAGATTGATGAGATAGTCTTCCAAGGCTTCACGCTGTAGTCGGGTAAAGTCAGCGTGCCGAACTTGGCTTCCGCCGCTCTCCCTACGCAGGAACTTGAGATAGGGAAGACCTGGATTGCAAATGACGTCAACGAGGTCAAAACACCAAGTCACAAACATTCACGAACTGGTGCGCGGAAATTCTGGTAAAGCATCCTTGTTAGCACTGAATGCATTCGAAATGGTATAATGCGTGTGTAGTGAAATAAAATCTCGTAATTTCCGATAAACAACCCATCGAATGGCACCGTTTGCGTATTCGCACTCAATCCGGAACACTGCTTTCTGCGAGTGCATTGGATGCAAACTATCGCTGATACGAATACGAAGTCGATGAAGGAGGATTGGAATGCGCCGATGGCCTTTGTCGTCACGATCGAACCATAACCCAAGCATCACGGCACAGAGGCCACCCGTTATTAGTTCGTCCGTTATGTTGACTTCTGGAGTAACAACAGAGTGGGACGGCGCTACAGAGGGCGAATGCCGTACGATCGACGGGAGGAGAGAACGCAATTTTGACCACCCAATGGAGCCCCCAGAACGCTTGGGTTCAAAGTGGGCTGGATGGGTTTGTGAGCGCTGAAGGGCAGTTGAATTTGGATCGTCTTTACTACCGGTTACCATGGTTTGGGTTCGCGAGACTAGCTCCTCGGGAACATTTTCCTTTTGTTGTGTTTCGCCTTCTGCAGGGGAAATGGGCTGTTCTTTCTCCTTCCCCTTCTCCTCTGCAGGGTACTCATGGAACCACCTAATTGGGTTCCAACTATCATCCATGGTTCCGTGTCTCTCCCTGTTCTTACCCTTCCTATCTGGCGCGCCCTTATCTGAGCTAGTGCTATGGAGCTCCAATGCACCACGGAAGGATGTGAATCGATGAGAGTCCGTACGAGAGGGACACTCGCCAACGGTGTGTTCATAGATATCTGCGCTTTCAGGTTCAGTAGAGAGCTGAACCAGTTGGGAGATAGAGGGGGTACAAGAAAGAGTAAATTGGTGAGAGAGAGAGCGCGGAGGGCCGGTCCTAGTAGATGGTGTGTCCTGCAGCGAAGCCCTGGGTGCTTCCCGGGGGGATGAGTGTCCTACAGGAACAGATCGGAAGTCCGGAGATTGTGATGATATATCCGCAGCGGTATAAGCACGATCTTGAACACGCACGCCATTGATTGGTGGACCGAAAGCCCGAATCCGATGCTTGTGTGAACTGGCAGAAAGCGCAGCGGTTACAGTTTCTGGTAGAGTGAAGTTCGGAGCAGCTGGAGGCAAAGTTTGGGGCATTTCCTCGGGCGCCATGCTAGCAGCTGTAGTGTTGAAATGAAACGTTGACAACGGAACCAGATCAGCCTGGGCTTGATATTCAACATCATCATACATATTCAGCAAATAGCCAGATGACCTGTAGGAAGCTTACCAATAGACAGAGGTAGAAACACGACCGACTGACCACGCTTGTGACGGTAAAAGGATTCAACAAACCGTAGCAAAGACGCTGGCCACGGAAGACTCCATTCGGATGCAAAATACACTAATAGTAGGGGTCTGCCGGTATGACGTACATACAAACAACGAATAAAATAAAATAAAATAATAATAAAATCATGTTAATCAAGAAAACGATCTGCCTGCTTTCCCTTGCACGACAAGGGCCCTGGGAGGACCGTAATTCGTCGGAATCTCGATTGATGAGCGATCAATTGCCCATTTCAAAACTCTTCGACCTTCTGTGGTCGGATTTTTCGTAAGGTTTTGCCGGCGAAGACGGCATTTCAAGTTCTGATATTTGGGGGTTTTGGAGGTCACAGAGTCGGAATTGTCTGGAGTCCAAGTTCTTACTGTAAGGTGAGTTCGTTTACTGTAAATAGTAGAGAATTAGTTGTGTCTCTCATCCTTTCAAACCCCCTCACGGATCGATAGACAACAAGTAACAATTGCTTTACCTGCCGAGTCGCTTTGGGCTTCCACCCTTCTCCTCAGTACAAAACAGACCGAATGCCCACTTAGTACCCTCTTCAGACAGCACTGCAGCAGTATCAGGGTGAATTACCATCCCGCCAATGGTAAACGTGATGCCACAGGCCACCTTTCAATACTGCCGCAAAGGAAGGGTGCGTTAACAATTGATAGTACAGCCCAATTCGACTTTGGTACTAGGACAAGTGACATGGTCAAAGACTGGGTAGATAAGCCATCCTTGATGGCAGGGTTCCACCGTGAATTTGGGTTTTCGACTCGATGCTGGTCAACGGCAGAGTTATACTCGTTCTCTATCTGCAGAAACTGTCTCGTGTTCCGCAGCCCGTTCTGCCATTTCGACGAGTTCTTCCACGCTTCACGCTACAATCTTCTCGGCGACACCATCATTATACTCCTCTTTCCGAAGAAAGGGCACCGTACCCGCATCCCATACCTGAAATGCGAAACCGTCCAGTTGAGAAAGAATCACCCTCCCAATATAATCGCTGAAATCCTGCCCTTCGTCGACAAATCGTACACCATCGACATTCACCATGATAGCCAGACTCTGGGTCTTTGTTGCTCAGTTCCCTGTCCTTCGTCAGCTGGTGCATTTGCCTCCCAGCAAGTGCTGTGGCAGCTACCCCAGTCACCGACAAGTTCGGCACCTATAGCTTGGACTGTCATAATCCAAGCGTCTCCAGTGTTGAAGGGGGTTCCTCTGACCTATTAAGTGTAAACCAGTGGCACGGAAAGAGTAGTCAACCATGAGCCTACCCTTGCCTTCTCCCAGTCAGCTTTCAGATACTGCCTACGTAGCTCCCTGCTTGCTTCATACCCTCCAGTTGCGAGTATGACAGAGGATAGTTCATGACCGCCTCTGCCCACACCTCCACCAGTCACCGCACCACTTTCGCTTTCAATTCGTAGTGCTGGAGCTTCGAACAAGATCTGGATGCCTGCCTTCTTGAGTCGGCCCTAATCAATCCCTTTCCCCCATCCTCCGCGTTCAGTACAGGTCCTCTTGTCTGGCATCTACTTCATATGCCTGCCTGTGGGACGACAGTACGAATGGTATGCCCACCTTCCTTTCCAGCCATTCGATCGCGTCGGACGAGACGCCACTGACCTGACGAGAATTGCATCTGGTTAATTATCGCCCAAGCGCATGATATTACTGACGAAATCGTCAACAGCCTCGCATCGCTCGAGACCGATCTTTTCTGCCTGCTCTGATGTGACACTTTGTACGAGAGGCAAGAGCTTCTGCAGACCACCGCGCACCGTGCACATGGCACCAGCTGTGAAAGGACTGTTTCCACCTGCCCACTTTTGTGGTCTCCACGATGAGGACATCTGTGTAGCTAGCTTCGACGGCTGCAAAGGCTGCTGAAGCGCCTCCATGGCTACTTCCTGCGACTATGCAATCAAGCACTGGTTTCCACGAAGGAATGGTTGACATTCGAGGCTCAACTTGTAATGACACAGAGGGGAGACACAGGAGTAAACATCCGAAAGGAAATACGCAAAACTCAGTCAGCAAGCAATAGAATGTGCAGCCGATATCTTCGTCTCTTCCTACAGTCTTCACGCTTAAAATGGTCATGTGAACGATGACATGGGTATGAATCAATCCTCAGAATATCAGAGCCGAGTGGGATTAACAACGGTATACCCTCCGTCTATCACAATCTCCTGTCCATTCATGTACCCTGCTGCAGGCGATGCAAGGTAAACTGCTGTCCCGGCCATTTCCGCGTGCCTAAATGTCTCAATCGGTGGCAACAAACACACTGAGTGTTATACTCACTTTCCTGGTCTTTTCGCAGGCGTTGAGATGATCGGTTGGCCAATAGCGTCCGTCGCCTCTATGACGACATTCGTCATCTCACTCTCGAACGCACCTGGTGCGATGGCATTCACACGGACAGGTATTTGCTTCAACGCGAACTCGGTAGCGAGAAGCTTCGTAAGGTGCGACGTAGCAGCTTTCGCGCTGTTATAGCAGAACTACAGAGTAACCTGTCATCAGAGCGACCTTAATCATCCAGCGGAGTTGACATACGTGATTCTGTGCGAGCTTGATCAGGCCACTGATACTTGTGATGTTGATCACGTTCGAAGTGAATCCAGGTCTATCTTGAGAGCCCTTCTCAAGTAGGCCAAGGAATGCTACAGTGACGAAATAAATCGAGGACGTGTTTATGGTGAACAAGTTAGACCACTCCTCGAAAGATTCCTGCGCAAAGAGATATTTCCCGAGCTGCTCTGCGTTCTTGGGCGCAGTGGGCGAGGGCTTATTGAGCTCGGGGGAGCGTGGTCCCACTTGTCCTGCACTGTTATGATGTCAGCGATCAATTCCAGATCACACTGGAAGACGATCTCCGACTTGTTGACGAGAATATGCAGCTTCCCTTCGCAATTGCTCAGCTTGTCCACGATCTGTTGGATGTCCTCCTTGGAGGTAACATCCATCCCCATCCTAAGCAGCACCAGTCACTAGTGTCAAACACCATAGCCACCTAGCTAGGCTCGAAAGGCTGAGCTCACGCGATGATTGTCCCCATATGAGGTTCCTTCTTCATGTCCCAGTCCTCGACGACACGCTGCAGAACATCCACTCGTCTTCCAGTGATGTACACTCGTGCGCCATTGGCCGCCAGACCTTGCGCAATCATCAATCCGATGCCCGTCCCGCCTCCTGTCACAAGGGCGACAAGGCCCTGGAGATCGTACAGCTTTGCGAGAGTGAATTCAGGCGGAGAGATCATTGTATGTTGATGGGCAAATGATGAAGTGCTGAGCCGAAGATCTATCACACAATAGCATAGACAGTCTAGTAGCAACCCTTGGGTCCGCATCATTAGATTGCCGGGGATCACAGATCATGATCTTCAAGTTCGAGGTGTGGTGTGTCCACCTCTGAACATCGTTAACGTTTGTCACCGTAACTGTCGTTAATAGGCTACGAAGGATAGTATACAAAGAATCCAAAGGGATTTGCTCTTCCGGTGTATGGTTACCCACGGAAATAGGGACAACAGCCGCAGAATGACTGTCCTCCTAAAGGTGACTATGTGAACAGACATCATCGTTAAACTGAAGAACCCTGGTGACCCCATTGATTCTGATCGTTCTGAAAAAAGGGAAGGACTTCCCAAGCCCAACTATTAGTGGTAATTCCACCCATCGCCCTTCGATAGATAAATCCGTCACGGAGCTCCGACATGCTTGCTCGCGAATCATGTCGAAGAATGTTGTTGGTCCCGCGAATTGCACAGGAACGTGATTCCACGGGCTATGCGTTGTGACACAGGGATCGCATAGACTAAGTTTCCTCAGTGAAGGGAGTGAAAGTTGAGACACGATAGACAGGAGCTCTGTCGGCACCTTGACGTCTGTTCCGTCGACTCCCAGTGATAATGTCTCTAGAAACGGTAGGGTTACAATTTCTTCAACCGCCAGCTTCCCTCCGATATATAATATCTCAGTCTCCATCGCCTTGGATGCGAAACATAGCTTCAGTTCTCGAAGCTGAAATGATACTTGTAGGATGAACAGGATCTCATCCACGGCAGTCCTTCCTGAAGTGAACCCGTGGTGGGTGTACTCCAGATATCTGAGGTTCCCGAAAAGCCCAGGGAGCCATGTCAGTCGGACACCCTCAACTGCCAACCTGGAAAGCCAAGGGGAAACGCCGTCGAAAAGGGTGAATTCTTTGGAATCATCGTTCCGGGAATATCGAAGGCTCAACGACTCTAGTCGGGGGACGAATATCCTCCCCTTAGAGTGTGGGTCACATGACCCAGAGGAAGTCCGACACAGCGGATCAAGTGCGATATTCCACAAATAGGGTGTGTACCCATCTAGCTGTATGTCAATTGACCGCATGCGTGTGAGGTGAGGTGCAAGCATGTGCATCTTCAGCGCCAAGTCGTCTATATCGTGCGGCTCACTCGAAGTAGGATGTGAAGCCAGCACCACATCAAGGGTGCATGATCGAGCCCGGTAAAGGCGTTCTTGCCACATGATTAGATCTGAATACTGAGTGAGGACGACGCGTCTCCAGAGTGTCTGTGTGTGTAGCGCTATGGCCCTCCACGAGTGGCAGACATGAGATACGAGGACAGGGAACATTACATCATCGAATGAACCGAGAACAAAAATGTGCATGAGCAGTTCGAGAGGTAGCCTGTGAATGGGATGGTCGGTCATCGCGGGGAGAGGGCTGCGATAGAGGGAAAAGGCCATGGACGGGCGCGATGTCTGTATTATGGAGCTACCGGGATCGGTCATCGAGGGCATTTGGGAGCAAGAGCGCACATTAGTGCGATCTGTGAGGAGTAGCCTGTGAACCTTAGCCTCTGTATGAAACCGACTAAAAGCGCGCACGGCGGCTCACTGGTTGGGGTGGATCTTGTCGCGGATAGCATTTGTGAATGAACGGGTGAGGGCCAGTTCACGGCGTCGAGATCGCCTGAGGGAAAAAGGCATGCCCGTAGATGGGCCCTTGTGGGCCTCGATCATTGTGATCGCGATCGTGAAGTAGCGGCGCAGGCATTTATGGGGCCTTCCGTGCCACAGGGGCTGTCTTACCGCATATCTGGCTGTAATGGTATCAGTGTTGTAACTGAGAACGGGAGCCGACCAGACAAAAGAAGTGTCCCGTGCTTGAGCGCTCGCTGGTGCTGTGTCTGCCACGTAAACAATGACAAGAATTGAGAGTCTGGGCAAGTTCCGAGGTTCATTTGGGCAGCGCTGGAAGGGATATCAAGACAAAGCAGAGGTCATGCTGCTGACAAGACAACTGATAAGTAGAGCACCTCGAGAACACTCATTTGGAAGTTGGAACTGATGTGGTTTCACCTCACACGCTGACCAGAAGGCTTATGTAAACGGACGATAATGCCTTGGGACACGTAACCTACATAGATCGAGTGCCATTTACCAAGAGGATCGATCAGCCCACTTCACCCCGAACTGAAACATGCACTCCAGATTTCCCACTGAACCCTGAGTCCTTCGAAGGAGGACTAAGATTAAGTTGGGTACCTGCACCTATAAGTACCCAAGATGATATGGCGGATCAACGGTATCTCGGATGGATACGTGTGGTTAGGAATAACGACGCCCACTCTTTGGAAAACTCAAGAGAGCCGTGGCACTACTTGTAAGGCTCACGTTATATTCCCAGACGGGTGCTGTGAAGCATGTGTAAGACGTGTAACGGAACCTTACGACAGACGGCAACCATTTCGCCGAGGAAACTGACCCGAGGTACAACTTTGTTGTAGTGTTCGGCCCGAAGGTGAGTTGCCAATACATGGTCCAAAGATTGAATTCAGCGTTCACTTTAAGGACACGTACCATGAACTTACAAATTGCTGTGAAATAGTCTGCTTAATGCAAATTCGGACGTTCACAAACGAACCGGAATATCACGACGATTCTAGCCCAATGATAGAAATGTAACTTACCAACGGCCCATAAACATCGCTGTTCCTCTCAAGGTCATCACTGAAGTTGATCATAAGAATAGGATGTTTGTGGTCCGCAGGCTCCTGGCGGGCTCCGCCAACCGAACACCTTGTGGTTTCAGTGAGAAATAGCACACCAGAACCTGGTTACATTTCATTTTGGCTCCCAGTCTGCGCGTTGCCCAGACAGAATCTCAACAGCAAGTTTTCAAAAATGCGTCCATGATAGCAGATACACCAATGTGTTTTGGGCTGTGGACGAGAAAGACAACGTTGATACGTAGCCAATGTCAGCTGGGGCGTACCAAGTGGCATCCTCCTTTGTGACACAAAGGCTAGGATTGTAATACCATACAGTTATGTTGGCTGCGTTTGCAAGGCTGTATGGACAGGCGCGGGGCTAAAATCGTCAGTCCACGTACCTGTAGGACTCGTCTCTCACTCAGACTGCAGAGATTGATCCCGGGTGCGAAAGCCTTCTTTGTCGATGTTTGTGTCGTGAATAACAGGCCATCGGTCCTTGACGCGACTCACAAGCGCCTTTGCGCCTCCGTCCCAGCATTGGAGCGCGGTTATGGACGAGGCCAACGACGAAGCGAGCGGCCTGAACAGATTGGCAGACGTGATCACTGAACTATCCGTCAACCCTTACGATATTTCCCTACATGCAGAACACATTTCCCTCTCTCTTTCGCTTCCAGACATGGAGTCGCAGGTCACGGTAGCTCGAGAGATGGCTGCCAATTACCTAGCGGTGGGAGACGAGGTTTGGGTACCCCTCATCGAGACAAAGACTGCTTCCGTCGATGTCGACACACCCGCGGGAGCGCTGGAGGTTCTGGAGGCGTATGCACAAGCAGAGAAGGACTACCTGTGTATGTCACAGTCTTCTTCTAGGGATATGCACTCATCTTTGTAATTATACAGCTATCCCCATCTTACAGAAACATCTTGAATTTCTTATTGACCGCCATGCGTATTTTTCTGCTCTTGAACCTAAGCCAGAAGAATTAGGGGAGTTACTCTCCACGGAATGGACGCGGGAGGCAATTGCGACAGTTGTTACAAAAGGACATGGGCATTTAACGAAGGTGTGCTGCTACTATTATTTGATGTAACATGACTTATTCCCTGAAGAGCCAGCAAATCTGGAGACTGCAAAGAGATTGGGAGCTGGAGATGCTCCAGACAGCGCCAGCGGAAGAGAAGTTGGTCTGGCAGCCACTCTCTCGCTCTGTTCTCATGCATTATGTAGACCACTGCTTATCGACTACATCCAGTCTCTCATTCTCGAGCGCCTTGAGCAACCTCACACTGGTATGTTACATATCTGCATACTCGCGTCTTCAGCTGAGTTGTATCTAGGACACGAGGACACGTTTCAATCATACTCATCGTTTACCACAACTTACAAATCTCCGAGTGAATACGAAAGTCTTCTTGTGTCAGCATCCAAACTACGTTCCCGTGCCGTTAAAGCGTACGAACGACGCGAAGCTACTGAACTCGCACTTGTGCGTCATTTTTTTTTTTTACGACTGAATTGCCCCCAATTTTCATAGACGTCATTGGATGCATATGCACAATATATCGCCTCCGAGAGGCGGCAAAAGAATCCGGATGACTTCGTCCTTGTGGGATTATATGAACGTGCCATTACAGAAGCGGCAAAGCACCGTTTCTCTGGCGAACCTGGAGCAGAGGCCGCTTTACGCACATTTTGGATTGGGTACCTCGACTTTTTGGTGAGTAGGAAAATACTTTACTTCGTTCGATTCTCTTCCGAACCACTCCTTGTAAGTGGATACAACTAAAAGAAGATGACACGACATCTGTACTGCGTCGTGCGGCAAGAAGTGTCCCTGGATCAGGCGAAGTTTGGGCAAGATACATTCGTTGTTTAGTACGCTTAACCTTGTTTAGCGGACAATAGGTTTTTGATCACTTTCTCCCTGTGTCACCTGCAGGAACGAAGGGAAACCCTTGATGCAGAGGCCGAGTTGATGGATGACGCGGAAACAATCGCAGGTCGGCTATAATCATGACATATATTGCAGCTCACTGATCTACCAAAAGATGTTTATAATCGCGCTCTTTCCACTAATCTTTTCTCAAAGACCAATGCTGCAGGCCCCGATCGTGATCCTGAGCAGATCATTCCCCTCGTGCTCGCTCGTGCAAGTGCAGAGAGGCGTGCGATTCAAGAGGGGCGTGGGGGTGAAGACGCCTGGACCACCCTTGTCACGGTCGTGGAGGATGGACTTGCTATGGTGAGACAAGGTACGTTATGTCAAGCGCACAAGAGTAGGAAATGATTTGACCATCTTGTACAGCATCGAAAGCAGGTGACCCAAGATTCAGACTTGAAAAATTTCTGTCGGAGTCGGTGTGTTTCTCCATAATCTTTCATCGATGGTTTGGTTGACGATTTTAGTACCGGAGCATTGCCAACGTACCTGAGGCAGCAGTCCAACTCTGGGCAGCTACTGCGAAGCACTATAAATCAAGCTGGGCCTCATGGGTCGCATACACCGATGCCCTCATGTATGCAACTCTTTTGTTCACATTACATTCGCAACCTTTAACTTGCATGGTTTTAGGCAGAGTGATCACCACGATCTTGCCCGCTCGACGTTCAAAGACGTCAGTACTAAGAACCTGGATTATCCTGAAGCGCTGTGGGACGCCTGGATTAATTTCGAGTATGCGCACGGTTCGTTGGCTTCACTTGAAGACGCCATGGCGCGCATTGAGCGTGCGAGAACACAGGTTGAGGCACGCCGCATGAAGGTATGTTGCACCGTGGATACTTTGACTACAATACAAGGCGTCCCATTTTGCAGGAGGCACAGAAAGCCTACGACCAAGGGCAGTACTCTATGGGGCAACAAGCGCCTGTGGCGCCCGCTGCGTCCGTGCTTGCGCCAGATGTTGGCGGGGCCCCAATAGTAAATAGCAGTGGTGAAAGCAAGGACATCGACGCAGCCATTTCGGATGCGCGCGGAAAACGCAAGGCAGACTACGATGGGTCCTCTGAAGCTGGTGATACTAAAAAGCCGAGGCTAGGTGGGCTATCTTGGCAGATTCGACTTGCCAGGGCTTTCTAACTATCCAGTTCAGAGCAACCGATTGTACCATTGAAGAGGTCAGTTGTGACAGACAAATTTTTACGTATCCTCACAATTGCATGGGTAGAGACCGCGAGAATTCCACAGTATTCGTTGCCGATCTCCCACCGGGGACTACCGAAGATAAGCTGAGGACTCTCTTTAAAGATGTTCGTATGTTCTCTTTTGACGAGGAAGCAGCATATAAATAACTCTATTCAGTGCGGCGAGGTCCGTGATGTGAAGATCACACAGCTTCCTGGACTTCTGGTAGCCATTGTGGAGTTCATAGCACGGGTAGGGTGTCCTGTCCTTTACGGTACTGCATGCTAAGTTTATTCACCAGGACAGTGTCCCTGCTGCACTCACGAAAGATAAGAAGCGTATCGATGACATGGAAGTCAAAGTCCATTTGGCATGGCACTCTACGCTATACGTCACAAACTTCCCGGAAAAGTGGGATGATACATCTGTTCGGGACCTTTTTGGTCAGGTTGGTGGGCGATACCGTTCGTTTAATCATGTCCACTGATCATTTCCACCAGTACGGGCTTATATTTGACGTTCGATGGCCTAGCAAAAAGTTTAAGGCAACACGCCGGTTTTGCTACGTACAGTACACATCACCAGTGCGTTGTTATGAGATCTCTTGCAATCCTATTTCACACCACCTGTGTAGGAATCAGCTGAACGGGCACTGGAGCTGCATGGTCGTGAATTTGAACCTGAGCGCACCCTCAACGTTTATGTCTCGAATCCTGAGCGCAGGAAGGAGCGGACTGATGCAGATGCAAACGAAAGAGAAGTTTATGTCGCCGGGCTGAGTAAATTCACAACCAAAGAAGACCTTCAAGAACTCTTTTCGACGGTGAGCACTTAGCAGGACCCTCCTTTCCACTTTACGATCTGCTTCCACCAGTACGGGCCACTGAAAGACATCCGTCTTGCACAAGATAAAAGCGGTCAATCAAAGGGCTTTGCGTTCGTTGAATTCCAAAATGAGGTGAGAATCGCAAGGGTAGTGTTTGCCCACCTAACGTTATGGGTTCATAGGGGGACGCTCATGCTGCCCTTTCTGCGAACAATTACGAATTGAAAAAACGACGAATGGCTGTCACACTCGCAGACACGCGAGTGCGACCTAAGAACCGGTCAAGAATAATTTAGTTCTCCATCTACGCTGGACTGACCTGCCATCCAGGGAGGAGCTTTCGGACACTGGACTTAGTCGACGAGCTGAAACCCAAAGCCGTTCTGTGCGTATTCGGAACCTGCCCCCTGGCACCCAAGAAGGTCTTCTTCAACAAGTCCTGGAAAGACACGCAACGGTAAAGCGAGTAGAAGTGTTGATGGCAGAAAGAGAAGCAATAGTTGAGCTAGAGAATGCAGCGGTAAGGTGCCGTTTTGTGTAATTGGAAAGTGAAGCTGACTTACTGGGGTGTCCAGGAAGCTGGCAAGCTGATGTTGAGAGCCGAACCTATTGTGTTCCAGGATGTTAACTTGGTCATTTCAGAAGAGACGGCATCAGGTCTATCTCGTGCTCTACCGCCTTCATCCTCTTTCAGGGGAGGAAGCATGTTTGTGCCTCGTTCAACTGCTTCGAGACCTCGCGCAGGTCTTGGGAGAACACGCAAACCAGGGATAGGTGCCATGACTGGTGCTTCAGGGTCAACAGGAGCAAGTTATTCCGTCAGCGACGTTGGGAAGGGAAGAAGTCAGGATGACTTTAGGAAGATGTTGGCTTGACGGACTTTGGATGCTATCATACGTTTGTTGCATTGTGACAATACATATTTACATTCCGGTACTGGTGCGATATTTCGAGTCTGCTTGCGTTTAAGGCTGCGAACCAAATAGCTTCGAGTTGAAGGGACTTAGATGAGAAACTGCCGACTAAGAGCGAATTGACACAGCTGACCATTTACCTGACGAAGTCAGGATACTGATCGTACTATACCAGTCGGAGGTGGACATTCCGCCGGCAACTGCTAGAGTCCTTGAGTCAGCAGATGTTGAGGATGACTATTTTCCGAACATGCGTCTCATCATGTGGAGGCTTCTGTCCGATTGTTAGATCTTTATTTGCGGTGACCCTAGAGTTGTGCATTATCATGTGGATGCTTCTGACTGAGGTCCTGGAACATTTGCATAAACGAATCCAGTGAAACTATGCAGCAAGTCATTGTACTACATCCACCTAGTCTCCCAAAGCCAGACTCTAAGTTAGAGGAAGATAGTCGTTCCACTAAAATTAGAACATCCACCATACTATGTAGTAGTGATGCGGAGCTTAGGCTTGACATCGTCATTGATTATTTCCTTGGATGCAATGCATTTCTAGGAGAAGAAGCTGTACATATAGGATGTCCAAGTTTGATAATCGGTATTTTCTTGTTGAGAGATAAATGTAATACGGGGAGGACGGAGAGGGAGTCATGTTCGGTATTCGCCGAGCGCCCATATACTCGACCATGCAGGATCAGTTACTGGTTTCTCATCAACTTTCCACCCATTTGCCTAGTCAAGACACAACGACTATCGATTCTACTAGGGTCTGCCTATGAGAAAGGCTAACCCACTTGGTTGGTATACATGACCCGCGTGTGAATATTCAATGAACACCCAACTTACTGGCATCAAAGGCTCGTCCAGCCGCGCCAACGTATCCAGGCTGACACCAGGGCATTATTAGACTCCTACGAAACCCACCCTCACTACATCGCTAGCAGTCCTCTGATGTGCAACGAGAATAATATTCCCCAAGTTATATGGAGGGAAGATCCGTGTACAAGGTGCGTCTCCGAGCAATTTCCGGATAAGCAATTTTTGGAGCATGTGCGTTACCATGCGGAAGCTTCTGACAGACCGTTCCTTTGTTTGCCATGAGTATATGCGAGGGGTTCTGTCCGAAGTTGTGGAACATTTATATGCACAAACGACAGTCTCAATCCACTCCAGATCACTTACAACCTACCAATTTCTGGACTGTTATGCGTACCACACTGGACTCTCTTCTTGCCACACTGTCGCTCGTCGTCGTCGGTCTTGGTGCTGTTGTCGACCGAAATGTAGCAGTGGGCCAGCCTGCCGCAGTGGCCACTGCTTAAAGCAACAGCAGTCTAGTCCTTGGCCTACATGTGCAGTAAGTCATTATTGAACAAATACTATCCACCATAGCTCGAATTTATTTAACATCTTTCTAGTGATCCAATGCATTTCTGGGAGACAAAACTGCCGAGGGAGTCCAATTTTTCTGAGAGGTATATGAAGGTGGAAAGGCTTCGGGTTTACTGACCTATCTCGTGATCTCCAAGCCTTGATTGTCTGTCTCAAAATGGATTTCTAGTTGTGGCGCTTATGCATTATTGAGCCTCATGATACTATATGTACCACGAGCCAATGTTTATGGTTCCTGCTTCCCTTCTCAATCTTAAAGTGTCCTCTCCGAATCGCAGGACTAAGGAAGCTTTCGTGACCCATTATCTCAAGATTATTACAGCTAAAATATGTATTAGCCACTGCTCACATTCCTGGTGTGTATATCTTCCGATGGAGTCCCTACTAGTCGATTATTCGATGGTACAATGCTGTCAGTTCTTCTACAGCCCTCACTTCAGGCATACTAGTTGCTGTTAGCGCAGCATAACTCATCGTGGGCTGGTGTTACGTCCCCTAACAACGATGATACGAGCTGCACTCAAATCCACATTCTCGACTTATGGTAGATCACTTGAAGCCTATACATTAATTCAATGGGGAAACGTTTACATAAAATAGATAATGCGCGGGCCAAGCGCGGACATCGAAAAGTGGACCCACTCCGCTACTATCCTTCGTTTGCAATTGCTTCACCAAGACGGCGTACATTTCTATAGCCATGAATGTTGAAGTGTTTCAAGTTGCTATGCTTTTTCCAGGGCGAATGAATGAACATGTACAATAAGTTGCTTCAAAGAGATGGCTGACCACTGTGGGATTCCATGACGCCACCGTCCCAACAGAAGTCCTTATCCTGGATGAAAGACATTTGAATCGATGTGATGCCATCTTGCGTGATCGAGGTAGTACAAATATGCAAGGACGCCGACCGTTCAAGACCAACTTGTTCGCATGATGCTACAGAGGACTGTAGCACACCGGAGTTATCCGTCGTGCGGCCTAGAGCGGCCTCAGACTCTGGCCAGACCAATTCCTTTACTCTCCCAAGACCAGGCTGGTGGTCCCTCGAGAGACATCGGTCCCAGACACGGAGACATGATAGAGGAACGCTGTAACTGTGAGTAAACGTCAATGATACTCCGTTCATCGCATCTTCATCGGAAGCAAGTCTTTTCGTGAGAACATGCCAGGACTATCCAGGATCATAGGCACCGGCTCCAACTTTCCATCCATTTGCCTAGTCGAGATGGGGTGACTATCTCCCCAATGCTACTAAGGTCTGCCTATGGGAAACTACTAACCCACTTAAGACCGGCACATGAACGTCCGACGTATATCTAGGCGCGGGAATACCATCTGAGCTTGTCCTCTCCTCCCCAACCTGTTTTACCCTTCGCATCAAAGCACCGCTCAGCCTACTCATCCGCATCACTGAATATGTCTGAACGAACTGTCTTCTCCAGAAAGGCCGAAACCAGGGCTCTATTAGACACCAAAACCCACCCACGATTCATTGATGAAAGTCCTCTGATGGATAACGAGCAAGGTAATATTCTCCAGGTTCCCGTGGAACTATATGAAAGAAAGATCGGTGTGCGAGATGCGTCTCCGAGTTCCTCTGCATCCAGAATTGGCACTTCGGACACTGGTGTCACTTCTCCTTCTACTCCGGCAGAGCCTGCCCACCACTTGCTGTTCCTCAACTCGTCCGCTGAAATATTTTCGGCCAAAGAATGTGCCAAATTTCTACGTTCCTTCCCTCTGAGGCCTAGATTTGGGGACGTCTTATTTCTTGTCATGGGTATAAAGCACGAGGATACCGAACTAGATTGTAATGTCGTCAAGGGTCGCACAATGGAGTTCGTCATGAATGGTCTAAATGCCGCAGGGGGCGCACTGGGCATCCCGAATTTATTCGACGTCAACCACTGGAAACACATCGAAACGTGCAACGAATACGAACGTGCGTGGGACCACACACTCACATAGTATCAATTCACCAATTTTTCAGATGTTCATGTAACGCATTATAATTGTGCACATCCTGACGAGATTGAACTCCCAGGGTACAAGCATATTAGCCAGTTTGTCCAGGCCGAACTTGTCAAGATTGAGGAGTCAACAAAAGTAAATTCCCATGCTGTCATTGCCTTCGCTGACACCATAAAATAAAATCCAGTGCTCCGAGAATGACATCTTCCCTCTGTTCACAAATGCAAACCTACGGATAATTCAACGCTGGGTCGATGATACCAGCTATGTCTCGGTCTTCCTCCTGGAGCGTCCTCCGTTTATGTTCCCATTGCTCCCTTCTGAGACTGAGGAAAATGGCCCAAATGGTCGTTTCGGTGTGCCTACCGTCGAGGACTGGCAAAGCCTATGGGTAGCCTGGGACTTCGTCACATTGCGCATGATGCCATGCTCGATGCTCTATCAAAAGCCGATCTACCTCAGACATATTTGTCTGTTCTACTTGGGACATATCCCGACGTTCCTCGACATTCATTTATCTCGACTGTTGAACGAACCGCACACGCAGCCGGAGGAGTTCAAGGTCAGCAACCAATCTTTCTGCAGCGAAATGTATTGAGATGATTATCCTAGGATATCTTCGAGGTATACCATGTCCTTGTAGATTTGGCATCACTGACTGATTTATCTCCGCCCAATCAGAGGGGTATCGATCCCAACGTCGACGACCCCACCCAATGCCATGCGAGTAGTAGTAAATGTTGGGAGGTATCAAGCTAACGATACCACCTTAGGATCACTCCGAAGTTCCTCAGAACGACGAAGATTGGCCGACTCCGGACTGCATTCTATCCTTTAGGCTCCGCGTCAGAGAGCGACTTCTCAGATTCTATGACAATATATCTTCCGGAAGGATACAGCTCACACGGAATGTCGCCCGTGTACTTTTCATGACCCACGAACATGAGGGTCTGCATTTGGAGGTGAGGATTCCGATCGCAGGTTCAGTTTATTTGGCCTGCGAGGTCTCATGTCGAGTATGCATTACTCACAACCGAATGAACATAGACCTTGTTGTATATGCTCATTCAGCGAGGCGGAACGGGCACGATTCCGCCACCCGATTTTATTCCACCGCCGTGGGAATCCCTTGCAGCGTCATGGAATGCTGCACCCAAGCCTGCGTCCCCTACGGTTGTCGTTGAGGCGACCACTCTGACTATTGGCATCGACGATCTTGAAAGCGAAGACAGTGACCCTGTCAAGTCTCTTAAAGTGAACGGACACGTGTTTGGGTGGGATAATGAGAGTCCTAAACGGGAAGTCGCCGTCGATGCGTTCAGAATCGACTGGAGGTTGATTACCAATGGGGAGTTTTTCGACTTTTACAAGCGTGCCACTGAAGCAACGGACAGCCTTTCTGTCAATGACGACGCAAGGCTGAAGAACAAGTTGGTCTTTCCTGCAAGTTGGGCGGAAACAGAAAGCGGGGAAATTCAAGTCCGCACATTGTATGGACCAGTTCCTAT